>JANHFK010003759.1:238920-263237 GCA_036250565.1 Sibynophis collaris | reverse complement strand
ACTTGTACACCGCCCCGAGTCCCAATAGGGAGAGGGGCGGTATAGAAATAAAATTATTATTATTATTATTATTAATTAATTTTTTAAAAATCTGACTCTTCCCGGTACTTGTTTTCAGGGTCTTAGGTCTGCTATGCTATCAAATAGGGGTGAGGCTTTGAACAGTTCTGGAAGGGAAAATTTGAAATAACTTTTAAGCAGAGCACTTGGAACTGTGTAGGAGAGTTCTTCCTGTATTTTAGACAAATTTAACAAAATCTTACTCTTATACAGTGAAGAAGACATGTTCTGCAACAGATTTTGTTTGCCAGAATGGGCAGTGTATACCAGACAGGTGGCAGTGTGATGGAGATCCTGACTGTGAAGATGGCTCCGATGAAGGTTCTGAGATTTGCTGTGAGTAGGCTGACATCTATGCTGCAGGTTGACTGCACCATCTTCCCTTTTAAACTAAACTGCCTATGCATCAATACATAATTCATCTGTATAAAGCAGGCCTTCAGTAAAGATCTATTGTTAGATTTATGTCCTTCCTTTCCTTCAGAATTCATATACTCCTCTAAAATTTTCAACCCATATAACATTCTTCAGATTGAGCTGGCCCACAGATAGCAGATAGGTAGGCCGGAAATAATTTCAGGTTCAAACTTCTATGTCATTATTCAATCAAAATACCTTCTTTCAATTAAAAGTACAGCTTCACCATTCTAATGTTCTTCGGATTACTTGGTTATGCAAATTTTATTTGTTTATTTCACTATCAAATTTCGAGACCGCTCATCTCATTCACAGAATTGGAAGGGACTAGGCTGAAAATAGTATTTGAGAACTTTGAACTTAACGGGAGAGACCATAGAAATATGATATTTTGTTTTATGATAGAGAGAAAAACAACCACTAAATATGATTATATATAAAGCTTAATAACCTAACAAAATGACAGATCCCGAAGAGAATCTACTTTGTATGATTAGTTCTGATAGCTTATTTTAAATGTGTAGAGAGCATCACACAGTTCAAATAGATCCATACAATACTGTATTAAATGAAGATATGTTCTCTCCATAGAGATTATCCTAAAGTATCCTGAAATAGTTAGTATAATGCTTCATGGCTTATTTGCCTCTGAATGAGCAATTCCTGCACTTCTAAAGCAGGTAATATGCACAGCATTGTATAGCTTTGCTTTTATGTTTAAAACTGTAAAGAAGTTGCAAACATCACTATCTAAATGAAGGAGGGAAAACTTTTTGGAGATTGAAGGTAACATTTAATATTTTGAAGGTAGTCTAATAGGACAAAATGTGTGTGGATGGAATATACAAAGGTTGAGGTAAATTTGGGGACATTCCTAAACATTTTAGATACATTTTATAGGTGTGTTTGGTCCCAGAATTGTGAGAAGCTGCTGCAACTCCCAAACAGTTGTGGCAGATGAGGCTCTAGGTAGTTTGAGAAAAGGTTTTGTGGCTTTGCATATAGGTTACCCTTGATTTGAACAAATGCCCTGACGCCTCACACTTAACTGTCTTCAAAAAGTAGCTAAGCAAACTCTTAATCACTTCTCAATAGATAGAAGAAAATGTACGATAGGTGAAATCAGCTGTGGTCCTCTATCAACTCAATGCATTCCTGTATCCTGGAAATGTGATGGAGAAAATGACTGTGGTGATGGTACAGATGAAGAAGGCTGTGGTAAGCCATAGTTACTGGGGATGAAAGGGAGGGTTGAGCTAGCTAGGCTGTGCCATAATCTCCCCATAAAAATTAGAAAGTGTTTAGTTATACTAATGGATTCTGAACAGAGATATTATTTCCCCTTCTTTAGTTCCTGTAACTCCTAAAAGTAAACATTACTTTGGTTCCCTTGAGTCAGTGTTAATTCTTGGACTAGTCCCTGCAGTTTAATCAGCAAGATTTCAGAAGTGGTTTGTCCCTGCCTCCTTCGTAGGGCTGAAAGAGAATGACTGGCTCATAGTCAGCCAGCTGGTTCTGGGCTTAAGGAAGTGGGACTAGAACTCAGTTTCTCAGTTTTTAGCCTCCTGCCTTAACCACTACATTAAACTAGCTAAGGGTGTAACTAGGTCTTGCCAAATTCCCATTAATGTTTTGAGGAACTGTGACATCTTAAGGAGATATATCATTAATTTTAAACATCAGTGCCTAATATAGCAAGGAGGTTAGCTTAAATATTACGTAAAAATTGGGCCTTCTATATGAGGCCTAAACCACTTGAAAGAAAACTAAAACACAATGCTATATCCATTAGAAATAGTTCTTTCAAAATGCTATTTTATAGTAGGTTAAGCTATCCTAAAAATAGACGTTTTCACTGTATAGGACAGATAGAACATAAATTAGGCAGTTTCATCTGTTATCCAGTTTCTGTGTTACATACAGTTCTTCCAGTATCTAGCAGCTTGAACCTTGCTAGGCCTTGATTGCTGAAATGTTAGAATTCTAGATTAAATGGCAGCTTGGGCAAAGACCTAGAAATTAGTCTCACCAGGATAGCAATATTCTGTTTACGTTTCTTACTAACTTCCCAAGAAGCAGCACTGTTTACTTAATCAAATTATTTGAACTGTTCCTTAGCCAACATAACATGCAACCCTGAAGAATTCACATGTGCTAACGGGCAGTGCATCTCAAAATACTTTGCCTGCAACGGGCAGGAGGACTGCAGTGATGGGACCGATGAGGAGGGCTGCGCCACTTCTACCTGTGGATCAGGGGACTTCCAGTGCACAAGCGAAAGCGACATCTGCATCCCAATTAACTGGGTGTGCGATGGGGAAGCCGACTGCACCGACAGGTCAGATGAATCTCCGGAACAGTGTGGCCATCAGCCTATCCAAACCGCGAAGTGTGGGGACAGTGAAATGCTTTGCGATTCGGGGGATGAGTGTTTTCACAAGAAATGGCGCTGCGATGGCGATACAGACTGTAAGGATGGAAGCGATGAAATCAATTGCCGTAAGTAAGAAGCTGTCATTTGGCAGCATAAATTTTATTAGAAACCGAAATGATTTTTAAAAAATTATTAGACTTGTTTCCCACTTTTCCTTCAGAAGCTTAAGGCAAAGTACATAGCCTCTTTTTTGACCTGGCTGCAACAACTTTATAAGATCATCTGGGTTGGGATAGTCATTTGTTTAAGGGTTCCTTACAAACTTTCATGGAGGCAGAGCTACGACTAAGGACTTTCCAGCCAGATCCACACCTTAGGCAGTGCTAACAGAATTTTTTTTAAAAAGTAAATAGTGACAGAATCATAAGGCTCTGAAGAAAAATGTTATTGCTTCTTTATATTGATCTTGAGAAGTGCAAACATTTAAAACACCTCTCTTCATCGTTTTGGTAGAATAGATTTCTAGAGAATACCTAAAAAACTATTGGGGCAAAAAAATTCAATGGATCCACAAAGAGTTATGCTTTGAATGAATTTATTTATAGTTTTCAGAAGTCTTTTAAATATCACTGATTGTATTTTAATTTTCCAGAGTTTTGTGATAATAAACCTAGTAGCTAATACCAGGAATTGAGTACGTTTGTATGTAAAATCAATTTATATCATTGAGGAAGTACAGTTTATAAGCAGCGTGAATCCTTATTGATGGTTGGTTTTTCCAGTTAAACAAATAAAAAGACTTGACTAATTTGGCATTATGATTAAAGATGGCAAAGTATGATAATTTGCTTGTCTTTTGGTTAATACTTTCTGGAATAGTACAATTTATGTTATGAAATTACAGGATTGGTGTTACCTATCAAAAATCTCCATAATCAGTTATAATTATCTTAAGGCATTTAAAATGAATTCTGGGATGAGATTCATCATATTCTAATCCAAATAATCTTCCAAGAATGTTTTAACTTTCAAGTACTGTATAAAAGTGTTCTATCGTGATGAAAAGATTCCTTTATTTTAATGTATGTATTTTTTTAAAAAAACATAAAGATGTTTTATGATGTTGAATTATATAGCAAAATTTCAGAATTTCTTAGTAAATTAAATAGAGATACACTATTCAAATTTTCTTAATGGTTTGAATTGAAGAGACATACTGTAGATATTTTATGAAGGAATGACCGAACCTGGCCTATTTGGAACTCAGTTGGTATTGATAATCATTCTTTTTGCAAAATATATTTAGTAGGTTTTCACTTATTGTTCAATTCCACAAAATTAATTCTGTTCCCATTGTGTGTAGTGAACATCCTTGTCCTCAAAATTCAAGTCTTTGAAAAAGGAGATAAAAAGCCAGAGATTAGTGTTCATACCATTTCCAAGGTTCTGCAGAATGATGGAACACTTTTAAATGTGTACTTGAAATAATAGCTACTAATTTCTTAGCTGTCAGATATAAATGCCACTCTGATCCCAAGGAATCTCATATTAGCACATAGAAGACATTTAATTTTCTAACGAATAAATTGTTTCAGTTAAAACTATTGGCATGAATAGCTGATCATCAATACTTATTTGTTAGAAGTGTGGTCGTTAAACGGTATCTCCTCTATTCAGCTTCTCGGACCTGCAGACCTGACCAATTCAGATGTGAGGATGGCAACTGTATTCATGGAACCAGACAGTGTAACGGTGTAAGAGATTGCGTAGATGGGACTGATGAAGTGAACTGTCATGCTGGTAAGCAATAAGAACTTTAAGAGTTTGCTGATGTAACCTGAATATTCCTTATGCCATGTTCTAGAGCAACGATGGCAAACCTTTTAGACACTTGAGTGCCCAAACTGTGTGCAGATGCATGCCCAAATGAAAAGGTGCATGCGTGTGTATGTGCGGACATGCACAAATGTGCCCATGTGTGGACATGCAAGTGTGCATGCGCAGCAGAGACCCGAAGACAAGCTGGCCAGCGGGAGGCAGGGCATCCCAACACCGGCAGCTTGGCAAGAGGTAAGATCTTTTTCTTTCGTGAGCTTCTGTTTCATTGTTTGCAGGGAAACAGAAGCTCACGAAAGAAATGTCATGGAGATCTGACCTACAGCGATGGCGTGTGTGCCATCAGAGAAGGCTCTGAGTGCCACCTCTGGCACATGTACCATAGGTTCACCATCACAGTTCTAGAGAATCTTGTGGTAATTTCCATGAGAGATTTCTTCAGTTGGTTATATTTGCTCCCTGGATCATGCCCTTTGAGACTTTTATATTACTGCACTTCAGTGTCACAACTTTCCTGATTTATCATAAAATAGTATTGATTCCCTGAAACGGGTAATTGAGTTATGTCGCAAGGGACACTTGTTGGGCATGAAGCTATTTATTTAATTTTCTTTCCATCCTCCAGTTAATCAGTGCACTGGACCTGGAAAATTCTTGTGTGCTAGTGGTGAGTGCATAGATTTCAACAAAGTGTGCAACCAGAAACAGGATTGCAGGGACTGGAGTGATGAGCCTCTCAATGAATGCAGTAAGTTGTTAAGAAAGCCAACTATAAGTAAAAATGTTTTCATCTGTTGTTTGTCTCTAAACAAACAATTTCTCATCTCAAGGAATAATGCAGCACCTATTGTAATGGGCCACATTCCAATCTGGAAGCTCTACATTTGCACACTGTTGTACAGTTTACCCTGTTTGAAAAATTTGCATCACTGATGCATCCAAATAACAACCTGAATGGCATTACTAGTTCTTCTCCTTTCCAGATGTAAATGAATGTTTGGTGAACAATGGAGGCTGCTCTCACATCTGCAGAGATCTGGTTTTAAGTTACGAATGTGATTGTCCAGCGGGCTTTGAGTTGATAGACAGAAAAACATGTGGAGGTAATGATCCTGAAAAAAGAAAACTTTTCTGAAGTTACCCTCTGTTCATATTATGCTGCAGCTATGAGTATCTTTTTCCCATCCTAGACATTGATGAATGCCAGAATCCAGGTATCTGCAGTCAGATTTGCGTCAATACCAAACTTGGATATAAATGTGAATGTAGTCGGGGCTACCGAATGGATCCACAAACAGGAGTATGCAAAGCAATTGGTAAGTAGTTGGGAACAAATTCCCAACTCAAATTCTGTCATAGGGTCTTAGAAAGGTATGGCTAACACTTCTTAGCCTGATAACTGTTGATCAAATAGCTCTTTTTGCCCAGTCCAGATCTATTGAAATTATATCTTCAGAATTGCCAGCTAGCATGATTAGATGTGAGAGTCCCATCCAGGCTAACATGTTAAACTTGCATTGCTGACTCTCTCTGGAGCATTATCAGCTGACATTTGAACTCTTGAATACGTAGTTCCAGTTAAGGTGGCGGAATACATGGATGGTTAAGCCGACCCCTGCATAAGGCTTGCAACTTTCTTTCAAGAGCTTTTGGGAAGAGCTGTTTCTTCAGCAACTGGCTATAGGTTTTTATACCTAGCTTTATACAAATTTACTCTTGCAGGAGGAGAACCAAGTCTGCTTTTTACAAATCGTTGGAACATCAGGCAGTTTGCTCTCGAAAGGCAGGACTACACCCAACTCATAGGAGACCTAAGAAATGTGGTCGCCCTGGATGCCGACATGGCTGAGCATAAAATCTTCTGGGCTGACGTTGGACCAAATGCAATCCTCAGGTAAACTAACTCTGTAACCTGTGTGATGGTAAAAACGTAACATATCTGCCATATCTTCAAAACCAATTTGTGGGTGTCAGTTCTTTATGATAAAAATGCTTCTGATTCATGGTTAACATGAATCTTCTTGCTTCTCTTGGGGTAACCCTTGGACTTACCCAAGCTCATCCTACTGAAATTTTGTAACACGCTTTCAATCTTGCAGCACAATTGTTCTTTTTAAAAGGGAATAATTTACATAAAAGTAAGCATATCAAACTTTCAATAGCTTAAAGCACCTATTTTGAGTAGAGGGAGTAAGTCAAAGCTCCCCTCCCAATTTAAAAAGGGCTTTAAAAATTGACCTTTCCACCTTCACTGCTTTGCCTTGGAATACCTTTCTTAATTCAGTCTCTAAACAGAAACAAATTTCTGCCACTCTTTAAAAGTTTATGGCTTTTCTTAGAGACACTGTACAACATCTGATCTGCACCTAGGCCTGTTCAGTAATCTGAAGTGGGGATATGTAACTCATTTATAGCTCTAGTTTTTATAGGTCCAAGCAGAGAGGGTGACATTTTGGTTTCTTCTTGGCAGTGGAGTGAAGGCAGCTGCTACTGGTGGGACAAGATCTAAATAGTTCTGTGGAAAATGTCATGCTTGGCTCTTAGCTGCTAACAGTCTGGGTTAATCTAAATCAGGCATGTCCAACCTCATTGGATGAAGAGGAATTGTCTTGGGCTGCATATAAAATATGTAATATAGTTAATAGATATAAGTGCACAAAATAATCTTAAAAGTTTATGATCTTGTGGGGCCATATTACTAGTTGTCCAGGGCCGCATGCCACCCAAGGTCTGGCGGTTGAACACACCTGATCTAAGTAGAAACACTTGCAATGTTCTCCTTGCTTTCTCCTAAAATCTTGCTTTGTACCCAGCTTCCAAATGTATTTTGCATTAACCAGCCATCACTAAAATGAAAATTAACAATATGCCTTGTTTCAACTGCTGTTATATTTGATGAGCTCTTTACACTTATATAGGAGAACTCTAGCTGTAATAATTGTCTAGGTAAACTTTAAAAGCACCATAGAAGCTCTGGGCCAACTATATTCCTGACAGATTTTATCCTAAAAAGCCTTGTTTGAACACAACTATCAGAATTTTGTGGGAAGCAGTTTTGGTGGCAAAAAATTTAAAAAGGTAGGAAAAAATTGAACAGTGGCTGAAGCTAAACTTCCAGGCAAGACCTAGGATTAACTTAGAACCAGACATGACCTGTTCTTTGTGCCTTTGCCATATGCTTAAATATAGGATGTTGCATTCCCTGGTGATTGCATTTAATGAAATGTTTCTCCCTATAGTGCCTCAATTACTTCTAGTAACAAACCAGTGCGACATCGCCGGATTGTAGACAATGTACCAAGTCCTGGAGGAATAGCTGTTGATTGGATTTACAAGAACATCTATTGGACTGATTCCTCCCTGAAGTCCATTTTGGTGGCCAGCCTTGATGGCATTAAACGGAAAGTCTTATTTAACACTAGCTTAAGGGAGCCAGCGTGTGTGGCTGTGGATCCACTTTCTGGGTAAGCCCATATTTACAGACTTGATATGGAAGTATCTGAGCATTAATTCTGAGAATCATTAAGCCTCTTTAGTAGAATTGTCCTTCACAAATAGACACCCTCCTGAAATTAAATCACTCCTAGATTCCTGTGAGTCTTGAATCACATAATTTGAGGAGTGACACTGGAGGGTCTTCTGGGGAAGGGCCCATGCAGCTCAGAAGAAATCCTAAAGTGATTGTAATTTCACTTCAGAATCTGTTTCACAGCTGTGCTAACACTAATAGCAATGTTGACAAAGACATAGCAGGAGGTGGCATAGCAAGAATTGCTAGTTTGTGATATTAGATACTTGCCAGTGATGTCTACACATCTTACTTGAGTGTCTCTATTAATAGCTGCTGAGAAAGCACCATGTTTCTTCGGAACATAGAACAATGCACCGACACAATAGCAAACCTTAAGAGAAATGAACTTTGTCATTCAGATTCTATAAGTGATATTTGCGCCCTAAGGATAAATAATATATCAGAGGGGGAGGGCCAATATTCTGGCAAAGTAGCCCAAATTTAAGGTCAAAACTTAAGGTTCAGTTGAAGAAGAAACATGTTTGAAAGGAGACGGTAGAAATAAAATAACTGTCTCACAAGAGTAGACTTATGACAGCTCTTACCTGGTTTCTCTTACAGCTTCATGTATTGGTCTGATTGGGGTGAACCAGCCAAAATTGAGAAAGCAGGGATGAATGGACTTGACAGGCAGCAACTTGTGACAACAGATATTGAAAGGCCCAATGGGATTGCACTAGGTATATTAATGTTATTCATACCACATTGGAATTCCTTTCTTAAGGAATTCTTAGAGTTATTGGTTAAATTAGACTAGTATATTAAGGGTTGAAGGCAAGTGACCTTCTGTTATGAAATTCCATGTTAAAATGTTCTCTTTCCTTCCCACCCAAAATATCACTTAATACCTAGCTAGGTGGTATTGACCTACCTGTATCTTGACTTCTGAATGGCCATGTCCATCATCTTCTGGCCATGATAAGAATTCTTTCAATCACTGTTTGTCATGGTTTTTATTTACCCATTGTGTAGTCAGGAATGCTACTTCATAACTTCCCTAGACCCCCAGGTTTAAAGAGAGTTGAAACAAGTAGGAAAGTTCTTGTTAAATCATGGTTCTTCTGCCCTAATTACTGACATGTGTTTTTGTTTAGATCGTGTAAAAAATCGTGTTTACTGGGTTGACTCCAAACTGCATAAGCTTTCCAGCGTGGATATGAATGGGCAAGACCGCAGAATTATATTTGCATCCCATGAATTTCTTGCTCATCCTCTTAGTTTGACAATATTTGAGGTAAGAATCAAAGTTTGCAGACATGTATTTTGAGAGGTTGCAAAATCATATGGAAGGGGTAATTTACAGCTGCCTCTAGTTTTTTTCAGGGATGGGGAAATTGCATTGCTAAAATTGAATAGATACATTGTGAAATCCTGGCATCATCATCTTTTTTTTTCACATAAGAATTTCAAGGAAAAGAAGTTGGAGAAGCTAGACTTAGTATAGCTATTTTTCTTTTAAAAAAAACACACACCCCAAAAAATACCCTTCTATCCTGTCTGCTTTTATATTACTGTTGTATTTCCTGCAACCTTTAGGATTGGTCTGGGTGGGGCAGGAAACAAAGTATGGGAGACAAAGTCTGCCCCAGGTCACAAAAAGGTAGCAAATGTATAAGCTAGTGGAGGAAGAAAGATGAGTTCATTTGGAAGAGGTTTCTTTTTTTAACCTATAACTTGTAGTAATGAAATGCATACTTTTTATAGTGTACATTCCACTACTAAAATATGAGGAAGTTAAAAAATAATCCCTCAGTTTGAAATAATCACTCTTTTCTTCCTAGGACACTGTTTACTGGACAGACTGGGAAAACGAAGCCGTGTACAGCGCCAACAAATTTACAGGATCTGAGCTGCAAACAGTAGTAAACAACCTCTATGATGCTCGAGACATCATTGTGTATCATGAACTTGTTCAGCAGTCAGGTAATAGCAGGGGCGCAGGAGTAAAATTCCAAGCAAAAACTGAGTTCTCAAGTACAGGTGGGAGGAAAACACAGTACAAGTCCTCCACTTACGACCATGGCTGAGCCCAGAATTATGGTTGTAAATCATATCTGTCATTAGGTGGCTCACCAGTGAATGCTGCTGATTTTATGACTTTTTTATAGTGATCATAAAATGCCACAGTTTTTAAGTGAATCCATTGTCCTCAATGGATGCTTGCTAAAAATCGGAAATACTGATTTCCAATATATATATATATATATATATAAATCAAGGTCACATGACTGCAGGATGCTGCAAACAGCCATAAATGTAATCACATGACTGAGGGTGGCCGTTAAAAGTTCAAATCCAGATCATAAGTAGCCCATTGGGATGTCCATTGTAACTTTGATTGCTAAGCAACCAGTCCTAAAGCTAAAAACTGCCTGTATTGTTTAGGCCTCCCTGAGGAGCAAAACGTTGGGATGATTTCAATCTGTCCATTCCTTTTGACTTTTTGGTATGATTTCAAAATGCCTTGCAAATGCCATCTAGTATTGAGAATAGCTATAGTGCCTTTAGGTGGGCAGCTATGGCAACCTGAAGTCCATAGGCTACAAATTTGCCATAGTTGCCCCCTCCTGCTTTATAACATAAAGATTGGGTAGGTCATCCTGAGCACTTGATGTCCTGGAAGGGGTAGTGGGTACAGCACTCCTGTAGTGCCTTCACAACCTGATCTGAAGTGGAAAGCCAAGTAAGACATCGTAATTGTTTCAAATAGTAAGTAGGCCGCAACCTTTGCTGCTTCGTTAGAAATTGTAGTCTTCCATCCTAGGAGACCTACGTTTAAAACTTTTCCACCCACAGGGAAAAACTGGTGCGAAGACGAGAACATGACAAACGGAGGCTGTGAATACCTTTGCCTGCCTGCACCCCAGATAAACAGTCGCTCCCCAAAGTATACTTGCATGTGTCCCGATGGAGATGCCCTACAAGACAATGGCTTGAAATGCAAAGGTATAATCTTGTGACTCTCTTTGTCATTGTGTTGGAAGCACTTCCCTCCTGCCATCTCATGCATACAACTCTTGCTAAAGTATTAAGTTTGGCCATTAAACAGCATCCCGACTGCCTGGCTTCTGCATTTCATGGATACTGCATGCTGTGTAGAACATTAAATCTGAACATCAGCCTGATTTAATTATCAGCCATGATGTACCTGGATACAAGCCATAAAAAGCTTCTTCTCTGCCAGGGGCTCATAAGCTCCTTGCCTCAAACTCCGATTGGCAATCATATAATTGTAATCTATAAAGAGGCAAGATGTTTTGAATAATCAAATTCTACGTAAATACTAATCCAGGGTCTTGGATTGCATAATTGCAGATAGCATTCTGATTTGAATATAAATGCACAATAATATGCAAGTCAGCTGTGGCACACTAAAGGACGCTGTGTTTTGTGTGCTGGTGGTGATAGATTTGCAGCTTGATTCAAACAGATTTACGGTAACCCTTGATTGAGTAGATCTTTCCATTCTGTTGAATTGAATCTGCAATTCTTGCTTTGTTTTCCACGATGATTCTGCTTATCGAACTGGCTAAGAAGTGATTCCTAGCATTATAATACCTGACCATAATGATATTCTTGCCTGTTGGCTACATCTTCATAGCACAATAAATCTAACACCTTTCAGGGCCAGATTAACTAAGCCTGCATGACCATACTCATCTGCTGTGGGTATTCCACTTCCACCCCCAAAATTGGGGGGGGGGAATGAAAAACAGCCAATAGAGAGCTTCAAAGTTACCGATCTGTAATTTCAGGTACAGGAACTGCTGTGGCTTTCACTGAGACAAAAGAGAGCAGCAGAACAGACAAACCACCTGGACCACTTTCTGGAGGTATTGGTCCTGATCCAAGGCAGCTCAAAAGAGTTGGTGGTAAAGCAGGATAAATTAAGCCAAAACTTTGATCTCTGAAACAGGAATGAGCAGCTGTTAGTCTTGCTGGGATTATTTCAAGGAATGTGGAGCTAGACTGACTTGGCTTGATTTGGCAAACCATTTAAGTCCTTAAAGAATACCTAGTGAAACTTTTGGTAAAATTGTACCTTAAGCCTTGTTTGCAGTGTTCTTCACTGCCTAGGTAAAACATTCAAAGCAGCTAGTTAAAAGAAACTACTTTAGCAATCCAAAAGGAACAAAAAGCAGGAGAAAAAAATAAGTTCCAGACTCCTATAGAAAAAGGCCCCGAGTTAGAATCAACAGTTTTTTAACTAAAGCAGACCAATGTCAGAAGAAAATTTGAATACCTTGGAAGCAAAGTCACATCTAGTTAGACTTCCTGAAGCCATGGGATGTGGAGCAGTGCTTGGCTAGATCTTTGTAAGGAGTTGAGCAGCATTATGGTCCTATTTGATCCTTCAGATTTAAAAGCAAAACCCAACTTAAACTCTGAAACAAATGAGCAATTAAGCTGCTGAATTACCTGTATACAGTTCAGGTTGAGGTGCTAGGATTCTGCAACTCATATAATAGCTATGTGGGCACTCCAAGTTCTCATAATCCAAAAATAAGGCTGGGTCCAAAAATAATCTCAGGGTGCAAACATAAGATGATCCTTCAGTCATGTCAAAGGCTCATTACTTACTGCTGAGACTAGAATATCCAATTTCATATTGTCTGGGTTTTAAGTTTTTTAACAGTATTTGTGAATGCTTGTTGGGTGGAGCTTAGCTGTCCTGCAATGTCCATCCATCTCTGTTGGTCCAATCTGTTCTTGTTATAGCAAGGAAGATGATCATGTCAGAAGAGTGATGAAATATTTTTCAACAGATAATGAAATGATTGTGAACTGAGCAGAAATTGCTGATATACAGCTGATATAAATCAAAGCCATTTCCTGAATTATGTAGTTTCTTTACTGGGCAATGCTATGTTCTAGACAGCAAATTTGATCAGACTATCCATAGTGATAAATATATTGTACTGTAAATTGTACATTGTAAACATATTGTAATTGTTTTGTTTCCTTAGGTCAAAATCAGAGCAGTCCAGTATCAGAAGAGCTGGCTTCCTCCAGAAGTACATCAGCAGCATGGGCTATTCTTCCTATCTGTAAGTATGAGGTGGTGCCTTGAAATCAGGAGAAAACAACATTTTCAGCATTTTTAACACCTCTGCCATGTTTTCCTTTGGGATATAAAATTATTTTTGAAAAAAGCAATATATAGAGGTAGCGGGAAGGGCATAGTGATCAGAGAGTCCAAATAGCGTTGGAAGAAACCATATCTAGAGCCTGACTTGGTAGTAATGCCCAATGGATAGTCCTCCCCCTCATCTCCCTTCCTCAGCCTAACTTGCCTCACATGATTATTGTGAAGAAACAAAATGGAAGGAGAGACCATCATGAGATTCTTGAGGAAAAGGCATAACACAAGTAATGAAGTCTTAGTCTTTAAGTCTTACTTAAAACTGAATAGGATTTCCAGCTGAATTTTTAAAATCTCACAATTTTTCTTAGTACTATTAGTAACAGCAGCAGCAGGAGGCTACTTCATGTGGCGCAATTGGCAACAGAAGAATATGAAAAGCATGAACTTTGACAACCCAGTGTATCTGAAAACTACAGAGGAAGATCTGTCTATAGATATTGGAAGACACAGTAGTACAGTTGGGCACACGTATCCAGCAGTAAGTGAACTCCTCCTATTTTCCAAAAGTCACTGATATAGAGTTAAAACAGGCAATTCTACTTGGTATCCAAAATATAAAGAATACTTTTTGAAAAATCATGAAAAGCTTTTCCCAATTTTTATGGCATCTGATTAGGGATCCCAACAAGTGTTGTAGTTTGTATTTATTCCAGGATATGGATTTTTGAAGATTAATCCAAATCTCAAATAAATCCTGACACTTGGGATAGATAGTCATGGAGAAGATCTATCTATATGGTCACTAAGAATCAACAATGACTTGATAGCCTATAATCAGTCAATAAGTTTCAAAATCCCAACCAGTTTCTGCCAAGAACTGCTTTTCAGTCGAAGGCTTTAGGGCACCTAATCAACATGTTTGAATTTACATGTTTAAAGCTTAACAATGGCACTTGATGTACAACTATCAGACTCCAGCTTCAGCAGTTATTTCCTCAGCTCCACTCCTTGGTTAAAAGGATATATGGGGTTTGTCAATGAGAGCTTGTGTTCATATAGTTTGCAGGAATGGGGTGGAGGAGAGATTCCCGGTGGCATGGGCCACATTTGACCTTTGGAAGAAAGTGAGCAGAACATGCAGTTCTGGATAGGGAATGTTTTTTTTTCTGTGAATATGTTGCAGCACTGGGTGGGATGGTCAATTTGTTAAGCCACAGTTGCATTTCGAATGCAGTTTTTATGTGGTCTTCAAATGAAGGGATGTACATTACTGAAATGTAGTGGAAAGCTTGGAGGTTTCAGGTTACCCTCAGCAATAAACAGCTGATCCCTAAAACTTACCGGGCTAAAACACAGGTGCATTCATCTGGGATATATCTTCTCTTTTCTCCACAGATATCAGTTGTAAGCACAGAGGATGATTTATCATGAATCTAGTCTACACTTGCATTCTACACTTTTGCATGGTAGCCAGACAGTGGCTGAAGAGATCCTTGATGAATGAAGGCACAGGTGGAACAAGTTCACAAAAAACACACTTTCATACAAAGTTATAAAGATCTGTGTTCACTATCAACTTTTGATGGTTCTTACTTACCTGTAACCCTTGAATAAACTAAGTATTCCCACCACTGGCTATGTATAAAGCACTTTCCAAGAAGCCATATTATAGTAAGTGCTTCAGAAGTACTAGCTGTAAATAATTGTACAGGCCCAATTGTAAATCATCCGGGGAGGGGATAGTTTATTAAGCACCTTGGAATAACATTTCAATGTAAATTATTGTATAATTTTTTTCAATGTTTGGAAAATGGCAATAGGAGAAAACGGGTTACTCAAGATTAATTGCCAAAAATTTGTAAACTAACTTTTGTATGAATTGTGAATTTGTCCTCCCTGAACCACCTACCGGGGTGTGCAGAGGACAACTGCTCTGTATCAGAAATCACTGTAAATTTCAACAATGAAATGAAAGAGGCAAAACTCTGTATTATGACTTGACTCATTCTTCTTAAGATCGCTGGGTACATGGGTGGGACTTCAGTTAAGCTGATCTAAGCAACAAGGCAAAATTAAACTCCATTCCCATAAAGGACTCGGATATGATACTTAAAAGTCAGGTATAGATATATCTAACTTCTTAACGAAATGGCCTCCATATCACTTATCCAGTGTATCACTCACCAAACTTTATTTATACAGTGGTACCCTGTATGATAGTTCTCAATTGATTTGAAACACATCCAATTTGGTACCCAACGCATTTTGACACAAAAATTATGTCCTGGTACTCATTATTTATTTGGTGCTCAATGCACAAGCTAGAACTTGTCATTTGTCTGCTGCCTTGTGACTCATTACATTATCCATATGGGAATAATTTGGTACTCGTTTTTGCATCTACCAGAACAATTAATAATGAATAGTATGGTACCATGGTAATGAGAAAAGGCTCCTGAAATCTTAACTTCAATAATCTCATTGTTATTAAGGTGCGCATAAAGGACTGCCCATTGTTGCATTTGACTTCAAATATAAAGATATTCTATTTGGAGGATGCAGAGACTTTTAGTGTATGTGTTATCTGCCTGCTAACCTTTTCGACAGGTTAACACAAAAATTCACTTACAGGATTTTGCCTTGTGAAAAACCTCAACAGGAAACTTACAACGCTTCCAGAAGGCAGGCAAACAAACAAACATACTGAACATTGAGTGCTTGAGCTCAGTTAATATTTTTGCACAAAGTTACAAAGAGCATAACTGAGCAAACAACTCCTGCAATAAAATACTGCAATATAAACACATTTATCTTGCTCCAAATGGGTGAAAAGATAAGGTACTTGATAGTAGAAGAGAGATAGAAATCATGTTATTTTCCCTGGTGTAAATATTTTTTAGCCAGATTACTATGGGGTTAATCCTGGGACATTGTGCATGTATATAAGTAGATGCCTATATAAATTGGTTTAAATATGAGTGGGGAGAGAAAAGGTGTTGACAAACACTCAGGGCAATAATTTTCTCAGACCTGAGGCTTTCTAGATCTTCAGTCATTCTGACTAACAGTCCCCTAGTACTGATGTTACCTAACCAGGTAATGAAATGTCTGCAAGAATACAACCAGGTTCAGAGAGCACTAAGGATCTTAAAGAGTCCTATGCTGACCATTGATGGAAACTACATCTGATGGGCATCAGAATGGGGGAATCGCTCAAGGGGTGCTGCAGAAAGACATTTAGCAGCAGACCCATCCAAGTAGCCAATAGGGAGATAATTGAAAAGTTTGCTTTGCTTTTCTGGATTCAATTGTTGGTACCCACATAATCTAAGCCAGGTCTCCATACCCTTTTTCCCAGGGCTTTTCTCTTCATCTTTGATGATACGTTGTAGAGAAGCAATCCCAAATCTAACCCTAACCCAGGAGAAAAAATTTGATTTCCTTTCACATTTAATTAAAATTTAAAATTGGCTTTTTTTTCCAGTCATACATTTCATGTTTTCAGCTACATTAAAATTTATAATTTGGCAAAAATTATAAAGGATTTCTACCTTTAGTCAGGCTATTCTTCCCCAGCATGTAACCCAGGGGTGTCCAACCTTGGAAGCTTTAAGAGTTGTGGACTTCAACTCCAAAAATTTGTGGCTTGGAATTCAGATTGGAAGTCTCTGCCTTGGGCTCTCAGTTTCTTACCAACTTTTGTTTAATTGAGCATTTTTCTTTTATAAAACCGATACTGGAAAATATCGTACCTGTGGAATTCTTTGATTATATTGAATCTTTTTCAATTATAGTGAATCATTTGTATTGAATATTTTTCTTAAATAATTGGGTGACTTTTGAGCCAAATAATAAGATATTTAACCTTCCATTAATTGTTAGATAGGTAACATGCATCCCTTGTTCACAAAAGTATTGAGTAGTTATTCTCAAAATAGTATGCATAAATAGAAAATGCCATTCTATTGTGAAGCCTGCCTTGATGAATTGCAGCATTTCAATTCCGAGGAAAACTGGTATTTGTTTTAGGTCTGTAATTGAAAGGCGAGAGAGCGTGTATTCAGTCAACTGGGTTTACTCTACAAAATACCAGAAAAGTGTTTTGAGAGGGCAAGACGTTCCAGGATTGCAAATCAGATGCTCTCTGCCTGTCTCTCTCCTCTAGCTTGAAATCTCTTCCTCAATGTGGTGTGCCACTAACACAAGAACATACAGGAAGTCAGGCCATGTTCCCCAGCATGTAACCCAGGGGTGTCCAACCTTGGCAACTTATGGACTTGTGAAGCATGCTGGCTGGGAAATTCTGGAACTTGAAGTCCACAAGTCATAAAGTTGTCAAGGTTGGACAGCCCTCATGTAACCTCAAAAACAGCCAGCCTGGAGATAGATTTATGACTCAGGAAGCTAATTCTAAGAACACAAGACAGGTGAATGACTGCAGATGAATCTTTCCTGGTTTTTTCACTTGTGTTTTTCCTCCTTGGCTGAGTTCAGATATTAAGTGGCTACAGCTGAATGGGAAAAAAAGGAGCATTGAGAACATAAGCAGTCATTCTCAAGGATTCTTTGATGCCCTGCATTGATTTCCTTTTGGCTTTTAAAAATCGGGCACCCCTGCTAACTCCTTTGTGAATGAAGCATTCATTCAGCTAAACCTACAGAAAAGCTATTGTCATATTTCCCTAAGTATAAGAAGTATATTTTGAGTCAACAAAGCCTCGCATTAGTAAGGGTTTTTAAAACTTGTTGTTTAGACACACAAAAAAGGAATAATCTGTTACAGATGTATATTTTCATGATGGTTGGTAAGCACAAGACTCTTAACCTTCAAAACACTCTCTTGCCATGTATTCATAGCCTGGCATTAGGTGACAATTTCTTAGTTTGTCAGGAAATAAGAATATTTTGTGGTGTTAGCTTTCAATCACTTCATACTGCTGTTTGATCTGCTGAAAGCATAAGCAGTAATGGCAAGATATATAAAAGTAAAGACTCTTTCAAATCCCATTTACCTCCTTTGACTATACAGACTTTGGCAACAGTAAGCATTCTTTCCCAATATCCCGAGAAGTAATTGCTTCTTTCCCAATTTTTTTTTTCAACTGCCAATTTAGCCTACAGTCTCCCATCCAAGTATTCACCAGGTCCAACTCTGCATCAGTTGGCCCAATTTTTTTTTTAAATGGAAATATTCTAAATTCAAGCATTATACTGAAATTCTTTGCCTTACGAGATCATATTATTTACCTTAAACAGGACTGTAGTCTTTTTATCAATAAATCATCTAATTTGTATTCCTGGAATCAAGTGTACAAAAGCTCTGTGATAGATTTAGAAAACGTGCACCTTTGAGCCAACCCAAAAAACTGCAGGATGAAACATGTCTCCAAAGTCTGAGAGGTGACTAATATGTGTTTTGTGCCTTTAAATGCAATAATAAGCAAGGGTGCAAGACTTTTTGGGACAGAAAACTGCTTCAGATTTTTAAGCAACATGATGGGCTTTTTGCTATACAAAGCTTTTAATCCCGCACTTACTATTTTTATAAATAACTCAAGGTGATGACCATATCTAACGCTCCTTCCTCCTCCTTTTTTCCCCACAACAACAACCCTGTGAGGTGGGTTGGGCTGATGGTGAGTGACTGGCTGGCTTTCATACCTATGGCAGGACTAGAACTCACCATCTCCTGTTGATTGGCCCAAAGTCACTCAGCTGTCTTTCATGCCCAAAGTGGGACTAGAACTCACAGTCTCCTGTTTCTGTTTCTGAGAACAGCGCAGAAGCAACTACTTGTTCCCAGCAATCAGATGTGACCCCACAAATAGATGAGACACCCTGCAAGCAGTCAACAACTATGATATGGTGGGTGTGTTGAGACAGGGGGGATATATTTGTTAGCTTTACAAATAAGAGTTATGGCACGTGATCCCTCTGGAGTTGTGTTCAAGTCTCATTCTCTCCTTTTCATGAACAGAGCCCAGACCTCCTTCTTTAAATGGGTTTCCAGTTTAAGTCAACAATTGTGTGGTCTGAGTTTAATCAGATTTTACTGTCTAAGCTTTATCGCTTACTATTAGCTGCGTCAAGTCTAAGTTGAATAAATAGGAACAGTGGGCAAGATACCTAGTAGAGGGTAGCATTCAGCTCCTTCTCCCTGGGTGAACAGACGCCTGCAGCAAATTCATTTCTCATCACAGAATGATCCAGATGGCATGTTCTAGGTGGATAGTTTCATTGGTCGTTCCAAAGGAAAATGAGCTTGAAGGGTACAGAACCACCACTGGAGATTCGACAGATGTTTGTTCAACTCTGTACCCTCCTAGTTTCACACCATCCAGCCACAGGCAGGGATACCTAGAATCAAGCACAGGCCACTAGAGAGAGTAAAACACACCCGCCTGAATTTAAGATTATTTTGGATTTAGCATGAGATTAAAAAGCTGGGAGCCAGATCATTGACTTAACATTAACGTAAAGCCACAATGTTTCTGCGTGGTGTAGCAGGATAAATGGATTTTCATCTTTCTCGCCATCTGTTTATTATTGTCACTAGTACTATCAGTCAGCAGGGTGTCCCGAAATACCTAAAGTACCTCATTTGTTAGTTTGTGGCTACGATCATTTCAGCAAAGTAGTGATGCAAAGGAAGGTCAGGAAGACCCTATTCTATCAATGCATTTTTTATTATGAATTCCAATGAAATGATTATTAGGGTTAAAAATCATGTATTCTTTTCACATTGATTGTATAGCTCAGTTGTTGACCTGCATGCTACACAATTTAACATTCTTTCTTTCCAATATAAAACTACAAGTGTGCTCTAAAAGGAAGCATTTTAAAGTACACAAAGTTTGGCAGAAAAGCATTTTAATGAATGGAGTTGATTTCTGTATAACCTCTCCTTCCACAGGAGTCTCTTTACTTCTGTTAACTCATTCTCCATTTTTACAACACCACAGTTTATAATGTGGGGCTAAATGCAGAAATAGCAACTCCATTTCTTGTGATTGACACTGACAGAAAAGCAGTTTTTCATTGCCACATCTCCCCCCGCCCCTACTTCTGTGGCTTATAAATTCAGATTTTGGTATGATCTGCTGCTGTAAGATCTCTTCTGTTTATTCTCAGGCTTAGAATCAAATAAAATGTTTAGGAATGCTCTTGGAAGTGTTCTGAGGGAATGCTGCATTGAACATTTGAATATATTTTTTTAATCTATGGGCATTTCAACTGTATTTTGAACCTAAGGGTGTCAGAGCCAGGCTGCGAAAATCCAAACCAGATTAGAGAAAGCTGTCAGGGTTCCAAGTAACACCTGCAACAAAATAAAACTCCAAGGCTTGAGTTTCCTCAAAGTTACTGTTATGTATTGAGACAGGGAAACAGGAGTTTCCACTCCGGTCCGCCGCCGCCGCGGGGGACCCAAGTTTAAAGTGATTGGCTGAGAGCTCACCCAGCCTCCTGATTGGCTGGGAGAGATCTCAGCCCCTGATTGGTTCAGAGAAGCCGGCCCGGGAAGTTTAAATAGGGCCGGCTTGCAGCATGTTGCTGCTGGTTGTTTGGTAACTTCAAATAAAGAGCTGAAGTCACTAGAGCTGTTCGCGTCTTCCTTACCGAGACTTAACAGTGACCTTCAGCCAGTGTTTCTCTCAGTCTTAGGAAAGGGGCAATGGCAAACCACTTCTGAAAAAACCTTGCCGAGGAAACAGCAGGGATTGTCCACAGAGTCTCCAAAAATCAGAGAAAAAATGGGCAGAAGATTTGCAAACCACCAAACTTTCAAACTAGATGCCTTTTTTTTTAAGATATAAAAGGATTTTTTAAAAAGTCAGAATCTAATAAATGAAAGCTATTATTTGCCAGAACAAAATTCCATCTGCAATATTTTAGTTTTCATTCATCTCTTTGGTCTTCTGTGGATTAATTAACTGATTATTTTTATTTTCTGCCAATTAAACTCTTGCAGTCTTGCAGTTCTACTGGAACATAGTTTGACCTTCAACTGAGTAAAAATTTAATCTGCTATTTAAATAGTAAAAATATAATAATAAGCAGAATCTGCCAGTGCAGTTGAAACAATCCTCTAGTTTTTAAAATATTTTTCTACTATAAAAGCTAATGCAAACCAGTCAAGCTGATAAAATCTGGAATTATCATCGTAAATAGAAAGAATTTTTGGTGGGAGGGTTTTGTGGTAAAGAGTAGAATTTAAATTCTAGGGGTTTTCTACTTGACTTATCAACTTCTTGTTGTTCACAACTACTATGGAATGGCTAGGAAAAATATTTTTCAAGGGAGCAGAATACAGCCTATTAAATTTAGATCAAAAAGAAATATCCACAGAGCAATAGTAGAAAGAAGGGAAATCTAGTGATAGAAAGACCTAGTCAGCATGCTTTAGTTAAACAAACATCCTTCTTGCTTTTTGCAGCTGAATGTAGTAGAGTAGTAGAATGCAGAGGCAGAAAGGAAAGGAAAGATCAAAGCTAAATCTAATAGTACAGAAGAATAAAAGTGAGAGGGAGTGATGTGAATAAGACTGATCCCAGTAGGTATTGGTAAAAGACAGCAAATGTGTCAAAGAATTTTTTAAAAAGGGAAAGCATGTTACATATGGAGAAAAAGACAGCTTTTGGTTATTACCTTTGCACCATCCCAATTTTATTAAAAGATTATGTGGATGGAGAAAAAAAAAGAATCGACATGAAGTTAATATTACGATAATTCCATTAATGGTTGAACTTCATTAAGGGATTTAGATTACAATTTGAAGTGTTCTGCCAACCATTAGACTTTTTTTTTTTACACAAAAAACTTTTTTTCAAAGCAAAAGAGGGAAGAATCACAAAGAAGCTCATTAGCTTTAAAAAAATGAGAGCTAAGGCATAATGATCAGTGCAGACTTTTTTTTTCTACAAAAAGAATTTGAGACAACAGAGCAAAAGGGAAAATGGGGGGATGTATATGACCACTTTAGTCTTGGCAAATTTATGATGAAAGTCTCCCACTAGTGTTATTAATAATAGAACAGGTGGCCCTCTATGCAGGCATTAGATATCATTAAACTATTTAGTGCAAATGGAAGAACTCGCTAAAATGATATAAAGATAAAATTAAAAGACAAATTAAAAATGGTTGAACACTTATGGGATTTTGGCAATTGTTGAGATCTCATATGACTTCCTGTAATTTTGCAAGATTTCACAGCATATATTATTTATTTATTTATTTATTTGTTTGTTTGTTTGTTTGTTTGTTTGTTTAACTTTCATGGGCATTACTTAGAGGGAGCACTGGTGCTCTGTTTCCACACAGATAATGGACTGCAAAGTTTTGTTGCTGCAAACTGATTTGACAAAGCTTTGGCAGTTTGAGTTGTCAAATCAGATCAGTTAGTCCAATCAATTTGGATAATGGAAAAATTCATGATGCATGGATAGAAAACTGATATTTTGAATCAAATTGGAACAAAATTGCTTCTATTAGCAGCATTCAGAAAAGAGAGTTCCTTTCCTACCGCGAAGGATTTTAAGCTCTGCAACAAGCAGTTAGGGTACTCTGAGAATTCTGAGAATTTGTGGAAGGTATCAAGAAAAAGCAGGTCTACTAGCATGACAGAAACCTGTTTTTGCAAATTAGATTTTACCCATAGTCTTGGCTCCATACTCAATTATTTCCATATGATCGTGATGATATACAGATTGTCCTCTGTATGTGTGACGCAGTTGGGATTGGAAGGTGTGACGCAGTTGGGATTGGAACTTTAGTCATTAAGCAATGTGGTTGTTAAGTCACTCGGCCTGGTTTTATGACCCTTTTTGCTGTGGTCATTAAGCAAATCTGGTTTTCACTATTGACTTTGCTTATCAGAAGCCCCCTGGGAAGATCACAAATGGTGATCATGTAATTCTAGGATGCTGCAACTGTTATAAATACACACCAGTTGCCAAGCACCTAAATTTTGATCACTTGATCTTGGGGACACTGTAAGTGTGAGGGGTAATCATAAGTCACTTTTTTCATTGCTGTTATAACTTTGTACAGTTGTTAAACTGTTGTAAGTTGAGAACTATCCGTAATGATTTGTCTACTTGATTTCAAAGGTCATTAAATAAGGCAATAAGTCTTGAACTAGGAAATAAATTCTAATGAATTGCATAGACCAGACAAATTAAGCTGTTATTTAATCAAGATCCAATCTGTTATATTTTCAATCTAACTCATCCTTCCATAATTACATTTTATTTTACTTTGTTAGTAGATGTACTAAATGCTAATCAAAGCAGTAAATATAAATACAAATTAAACAAAAATAATACTCTAAAAGAAAAGTGCCAACTAAATTCAGATTTAAAGAACAGCCTTTCTGAAACCACATCAGGTGAACCTCAGCTCACATCTTTCTTTATTAAATTTACCCAATGATGTTGAAATAAGTGCACTCCTCTTTCCCTATATTAGAACCACAATCAATTCTTTTCTCATTCAACTTCCTGCTGATTTGCTGAGGGGAAGATCATTGGAGATCATTTAATCCGAAAAGGAAGATCCGCTTTTTCCAAAAGACTTCTGAGTGGGCTAAGTGGAGCTATTCATGGTGGAAGAAATGGAGGGGAGAGAAAGAAAATGTAATCGTTATACTTTTTCTCAAGCAAAGACTGGACAGAGAAACATTTTTTATAAAACTCTAATACCTAAGAAGCTTTGGAAGGCTGTTCTTAGGCATCCTGGTAATTTCCACAGAGTAATGCATAGAGACAAGAATCTTGCAATAGAATATATATATTACAATAATTTCCCCCTTTTTGGATGCATTAGTCAGCAGTATTAGATAAAGATGGATAAAACAGAGTTATAATTTGTGGTTCATCTCCTGTCATAATTTTTTTTTAAAAATTTGATTTATAGGCCGCCCTTCTCCGGAGACTCAGGGCGGCTTACAATGCGCTAAGCAATAGCCTTCATACTTT
>JANHFK010003759.1:199467-212179 GCA_036250565.1 Sibynophis collaris | reverse complement strand
AGAGGGAAGGGGGAGGGAAGGGGAGAAGGGGGAAAGGGGAGGGAGAGGGGAAAGAGAGGGGGAGGAGAGGGAAATGGAAAGGAAAGAGAGAAGGAGAAGGAGAGGGGGAAAGAGAGAGGGGGAGAGGGAGAGGGAGAGGGAGAGGCAGGCAGGCAGGCAGGCAGACCATGGTGGTGGTGCACACTTCAAACTGTCACTTAATCCAGTTATGTTGGACAACTGCCATTTTTCCCCTTTTTGGAAAAACTTAACAACTGCAGTGATTCACTTAACAACTCTGGCCAAAAAAGTTCATAAAATGGGGCAAAACTCACTTAGCAATGCCGTGCTTAGAAATGGAAGTTCTGAGCTCAGTTGTGCTTGTATGTCAAGGGCTATATTAGAGAGACAGATGCCAAGGATTTGAAAGGAACTAGATAAAAGTTCAAACAGAGATATTTTATTACAGGAAGAGGGGGGGAAAGAAGATTAGGAACTTTAGCTATCAAGCAACAACTGATAACCTGCATGGAATACAGCAGTTTCCTCTGCTTCTACCTCTGAAATTACTATTTGAAAATGATCTCTTGGATGGGATGGGTGAGAGGCAGATAGAAGACTTGGAAAAATGTTGATACTCAGATTAAATTTATCAGGTCCTAAAAAGATACCAGCCAATCAATCACTTCAGTCCTTACTGTAAAGTATTCCTTGGATATCTTTTTAAGATACCAGGCAGAAAGATTACACTATGTGCCATGACAGCCAGACAATAAAGTCACCTTCGTTCTATATATTTAAAAAAAGAAAAGAAGATAAAGTGGATTTTAAAAGATATGCAAATTAAAGGCAATCAATATTGCAAAAAGAAATATCAGCAAGTCTTGGTGGGGCCCATCCTTAGGTAAACAGTGGTAAAAAAAGGGACTAGTTCAAAAGCAAACAGGTCTATGTCTGTGTTTATACACACTAAGTAGATGGACGGTTCATTTCATGATGAGGGAATGTTGTCCATTTCCACAATCCTGAAGGCACAGAACATACGTTGCTTGCAGTTCTTTTCTAGACTTTTCAGTTCCTGCTTTTGAAATGTTTGTAGAAAGGAAATTGGCCCAAAGCAACATTTCAAACCTAAATACACACATGCACCCTCCTCGTTTGAAGGAAAGTAAAGCAGTAACAGAACATTCCAAAGACAGAATATTTTCTGATCATTTCTTAAGCTAATTATTTGTTGCTCAAAGGCATGATTAAATATCAGTGAAATGGGTGGTACAAATTTAATGAATAAATAAAATGAGTGTGTGTGTGTGTGTGTGTGTGTGTGTGTGGAGAACACCTGCCCTGGCCCAGACCTACCTTCAAATGAATTGTTTTAACCTTCTGTGGAAGAACAAGCGTTGAGCAAATTTTATATTCATTTTAGGACACTTTAAATCACAATCATTTAAATGGAGGATTGGCAATCTTGAAATGGATGTTTTGGCTTGGCCAAATCTCTTTGGAAAAGTAGACATTGGATTTATTAAAAACAAAGCATTGCAGCCAACATTAGACTTAGAACGTCTAGTATCAATACTTATTAACAGGAACAACAAAGAAAAAAAAATCAATAGCATATTGGAGAGAGGAAACATTAAACCATGCATAGGCAATGTAGAACACTCCTCACCTGCTGACCTCCTGGCCACCCTTGATTTTATCTTTCAGCTATTTTAAAATTTAAAAATAAATCCAAACCTGACACTCCTAAAAACAACACACCTCCCTTTAGTATCCATTTGTTTATAAGAATGCTATTAGGGCCTACATGGAGCTCAAAACAATTCACTGAACATAAGACCGCTGGAGGCTACAGAACAAAAATAAAACGCACTCACCACTACTTTAGAGTACATAGGTGTTTTGTGATCGGCCACTCTCACTATTGTTTTTAGGAGCAAAAGAGTCCTTTGCGCAATTGTTTTGGGACAGCACCTTCAAAATACTCGTAAAACACTAAAATTCCACTGAATCCCGAAAAGGTTGCCTACCATAATGTTAAAATAATTTTCTGAAAAATTACTCTATCCTGTTGGGTTTTTTAGGAAAGTCAAAAGAAGTCATGGAAACAACCTTCAAATGTTAGCTGCTGGAAGCAACAATAGAAGAATAACAGAATAACAAAGTAATAGAATTGGAAGGGTCCTTGGAGGTCTTCTAGTCCAACTCCCTGCTCAAGCAGGAGATTCTATGCCATTTCAGATAAATGGTTGTCCAATCTCTTCTCAAAAATCTCCAGTGTTGGAGCACCTCAACTTCTGGAAGCAAGTTGTTCCACTGATTAATTGTTCTGTCATGAAATTTCTCCTCAGTTCTACCATAGGTTGCTTCTCTCCTTGATTAATTTCCATCTGTTGCTTCTTGTTCTGCCTTCTGGTGTTTTGGAGAATAGGTTGACAATCTCGTCTCTGTAGCAGCCCCTCAAATATTGGAATACTGCTCTCATTTGTCATTATCTTATATGATCTGTGATTATTCTTATATCCCGGTGATGATTCCCACTAAATGGGTTTGATTTGACACTCTCTTTGTTCTGAAATACAATATTGAAGTTAAAGCAGGAAGAGACCAATACTATGGACATTGGACACCTGCAAGAATTCCATATATAGTTCTACCAGAATTGAAGTGCAAAATATGTTTGTTATATGCCAAAGATTGTGAAAACTACTTTGTCTTTTTAAAAGAGAGCTCACTTTGACAGCTGTACAACTGTATTTCAGCCCAGTTGTCTTTTGTAGCAATGTTTCTTTCCACCATCATTTTGTTGTACTTCTACCATGGAGTTGTAGGACAGCAACAAAGATTTGCTTGAAGACATTTTCTACTGACCTTTGCACACAATAAGCCAATATTAAGCCAACATGTATTTCATATCCCCAAGAGACAACCCTAGTAGGAGAATTTTAGGCGCTCATCCTAAGCGCTTGCAGGTGCTCTGGATGCAAATGATTGTCTCCCTGCCAATTAGCTTAGTTGAGATTAATCTTTAAGCTGTATCCAGGCCAATAAAGTTTAGGACTATGGTTTAGTCAGCATTGTGTTACCCAGGCAGACCAGTTGGTTTATTTATCCTGGCTCCTTTGGCTGTGTAACCTTTAGGACAAGATTAGCGAGCATATTTGCTTACTTACAACTCAGAAGTCTGTTGTGTCAATGCAATTGGCCAAACATTATTGGCACTGGTGTGTATTCTCTCTCTCTCCCTTCCTCCCTTCCTCCCTTCCACTCTGTGTCTCTCTCTTCAACATAGATCTTTCTACCCAATTTAGGATGGCAATTTATAAATTATTTTAAAAGGGGAAGATGAAATTCATTTGCTGTTGCTCTGCTTACCATGACTGTGTCAGGAGCAGGCAATCTTTTTAGACAGGGGAGAGGCTGAAAGCATCAGGTGAGCTTGCTCCTAAAATGGTTGCCAAGAAATGGTTGCCAAGTCCCAAAATGGTTGTCATAGTAGGCATGGCAAGTCCTAAAATCCCAATTCAGCAGAGAATGCTCTCTATTCTATGAGTGCACTGCTTGGAGATAACAAAAGCATTTCTGGAAATTAATATATGAGAGAATCAGGTTTTGCTTTGTCATATTTTATTCTTGAGATTGCCATTAGTTACTCCATTGGACTATTTAAAAATGAGTCAGAAAATAGTATTCCACTTACCGGTAGCTAACAAAATGGAACTTGTATGGGAACAGCATATAAATGTAATCATATAAAAGATCTTCCATTATACAGAATAGGTTTTCTTGAGATAGCCAAGACAGTTGCACCCACAATTAGTTAATTCGCAGAACAAGATTTGAACAGGGCTCTAACAGGTCTCAGCCTCTGCTAATTAAGGAGCAATTAATTAAGATGTAATTAAATCCTAACCAGCAAAAGCTGAAGAAGC
Organism: Sibynophis collaris; assembly: GCA_036250565.1. NCBI lineage: Eukaryota > Metazoa > Chordata > Lepidosauria > Squamata > Sibynophiidae > Sibynophis > Sibynophis collaris. Next base: position 208,265 of record JANHFK010003759.1, on the reverse strand, counting down.
TTGTATTGGGTGCAGAGCTGTGTTCCCAAGCCTGTGGGAATTTTGGCAAAGATCTGGCAATCCTGAAGCTCATCTAAAGTCAGCAATGCAAATGGGATTTTCAAAGAACCAGCACATGAAAATGTGTTGCGTTAAGTCAATTATAACAACATAAATTAGGTTACTTTCACACACAAAAATAGTATCTCAAATTATCACACTGGTTTGGAGAACCCCTTCACTAAGCGTGATCCTATTCCATCAGAAAACAGCAACTCCAGTAAAACCAGCGACTGTGATAGGAGGAACTACCTATTTCTGTTGTCCCACCAGACCTGTGCCAAGGACCTTCTGTGAAACGAGGCCATCTAGCGGTCACCTAGGAGATATGCCACCTCTGATGTGGGGCCTGCCCTTTGAAACTCTCTCCTTCTGATGTTAGCGGAGTCCTTGTATGTTTGTCTTGTGCTATGAGATGGTTGATGAGGACGTGTGTTAATTTTTAATTATGTGTGGCTTTTACACCGTTTTATGTACTGACTTTGTTGGCTGCCTGGAGGTATTCGATAAAAATGGGTAACCATATACATCTGGTCAACTTACAACCACAATTGAGCCCAAAATTTATGTTGCTAAGTGAGAAATCGGTTAACTGAGTTTTGCCCCATTTTACGACTTTTCTCGCCATGTTTGTTAAGTGAATCATCGCAGTTCTTAAATTAGTAACATGGTTGTTAAGTGAATCTGGTTTCCCCATTGATTTTGCTTATCAGAGGGTTGCAAAAGGGGATCATATGACTCCCCAGGATACTGCAACTGCCATAAAATGTGAGTCAGTTGTGATGTTTCCGAATGCAAATTGCCTGACCATGGGGATGCTGAAACAATCATAAATGTGAAAAATGGTCAAAAGTCGCTTTTTTCAGTGCCGTTGTAACTTTGAACGGTCACTAAACGATTGTTGTACATCTAGGACTACCCGTAATTTCTTTAAATAATTAAAATAGGCGAATAGGTAATAGGCAAATTCAATAAATTGGATTTTTTGGAAAACTTCATCGATCAGGCTTTATACAACTGGAACCTGAAATATAGAACAGTCTAGGTCAGTGATGGCTAACCTTTTCCGGACCGAGTGCCAAAAATGTGCATGCGCATGAACCCCCAAAATGCAATGTGCGTGTGGCCCCTCCTCATGCACCCCGCCTCTGCACATATGCCCCCTGCATGTGTGCCCCCCGCATGCATGCACCATTCTCCACAGCTGCCCCACCCCCACACATGCATGGCAAAGACCCAAAGACCAACTGGCTGGCGCTGCACATGCGCAGCGGAGCTGAAGTGGGGCGATGGCTCGTGTGTCATCAGAGGGCGCTGTATGCCACCTCTGGCACGCATGCCATAGGTTCGTCATCACGGGTCTAGGTAATATTTATTCTCTTCACATAGGTGCTTGTAGGAGTCTGCAGCTACTCTCAATGCTTTTTTTAAAAAAAGAGTAGTGGCAAACCACAACTTTTGTCAGGCTGGGCATGGAGCGCATTGCAGAACAAGAGGGTGATCAATTACAAACCCTATGCCAAGCAGCTCTCCTTAAACCAACGCAGTGTGTTTCATCTCCGCTATTGTGCATGATTATCTTCCGGCGGCAAGCAAGGTTGGCTGGACCAGCGCCACTGATAGCGCTGACTGATGGCAGACTAATGTACTTGCTGCTGGTATTTACTTTGTGAGTTACACCATTGTTTGACTTTAACTTTGAAAAATGGGTGTGCGTGTTGTATTCCGTGGTATTGCCTAGTTTTTTTCCCCACTGCAGTAGCTGAGCTACATCTTTTCAAAACGGAAGTAAAAGAGCTGCTTTTCTTCTCTGCTTGTCTTTTTTCCACATCTACTATCAAGATACACAGCTTGTTAAATGAAGGCGAAAAAGCAAATCATCCATGGCATCAGAGATCAAAGGAGACAGGAACAAGAATCATCTAGATCAGGGGTCCCCAAGCCCCAAACCCCAGTCCACGGACCCGCACTGGTCCGTGGCATGCCAGAAACCAGGCCAAACAAGCGGTCCCACCCACGGGATGCAGGAAGTATATGAAATCACGCCCCCTCCGGTCTGTGGAAAATCTCTCTCCAAGGAACCGGTCCCTGGTGCTCAAAAGATTGGGAGCCGATGATCTAGATTGTATATGTTGCTATTCATCTATTAAGATTTATCTGGCTTGGGACCCCAATGGGGGAACAGCACAGTGGAGGTGGTTGAGTAACAACAGATCCCACCACCACCCTCCTCCCGTGTAATTAGATTCTAGATGATTTTTATGGTTGGTTTTACCTTATTTATGTTTTAATGTACATAGATAGGTTTTTATAACTGTAAGCCGCCCAGTTACCCTGTGGTGAGATAAGCAGCCAATAAAATGTATAAATATAAATATCTGTATTTATTTCCTCCCCTTAATTTTTTTATCAATAACTCAAGGTGGTGAACATATCTAATATTCCCCCCTCTCCCTATTTTCCCCACAACCAGCCTCTGAGGTGGGTTGGGCTGAGAGTGACTTCATTTAGCCGGCTTTCAGGCCTAAAATGAGACTAGAATTCATGGTCTTCTGTTTCTAGCCTGGTACCTTAACCATTAGACCAATACTGCCTTTTGTACATGTTGTTCCACCCACTCTGATCAATAACCCCAGTGTAATAGGTTAGACTGAGAGAGGATGCCTGGTTCCAAATCACCCAGGAAACCTGCAGGACTGAGGGAGGACTACCGGTAGTACCTGGTCTCCCTGTTCCTCACTTAAATACCTTAGCCGTGATACCACACTGACTCCAAATAAACAGTGGGAGGTTAGAAACAGAAAGGTAATTAGAGTAGAAAAATTCAAGAGGCAAACATTGGAAAAGGTATAAGAATTTATTGACAAATTAAATTGTGTAATTTTTTAAAAAGTTAACCCAACACTGTCCAAAACCCTTTCCATTTCCATTTCTTTTAAAAAGGTGTCTGGTTGTCATTGAGCAGGGCTGTCAAACTTGTGGCCTGCAGGCCGGATGCATCATGTGCTGGCCACACCCACACCCGGTTTAGTGAAGGGGGAAAAAGTCCTGATACGTTACGTGACGACATGAGTTTGACACTGCTGTCATAAAGGAACTGAATAATTATTAAATTAGGATAATAATTTCTCCAGCAATGCTTTTGCTGCTGCTGTACAGTCTTTAGTCCTTTTTAGTTTTGGAATAATGCTCTTTAGTCCATCTTTGACTTGTGTTGCAACTTCTTGATCAGAGCTCTGAAGAAGGCTGTAAGAGGAAGAAAGAGAATACTTAAGATATGTTTTAAACAGTATCCTTTAAAAATCAACAGTTATTACAAACTGAATTAATACATGACAGACAGATCAACATATGACTGAATAGTTCTATTTGTTGAGGAAAAATTGGGGACACCACCTCATAGAAAGTAGGTAATAATAATAATTCACTTTAAATGTTCAAATTGTCAGAACAAAACAGAATCTTTGTGTATTTGAATGTATTTTCAATTAAGTTAAATTTCTTAAATAGGACTGTATTTACTCTGGGATTTTATTCATTAGGAATATTTTCATACAGCTTCAACCATTTTGTCTATCTGGAGTAAGCAACCTCAAAGAACACCAGTTGTCAGGTCAATTCTTAAAAAATGATCATCTGCATCTTGAATTACACCCAGAGACAAAGCAACAACTAATACAGTTCCTGCAACATTGATATCACATGACAACATCAGTTTGTTCCAGTTAGCAAGCAGGCCTCGTTGCTGTTTCTGGATGTTCAAGGGTAACCCCACATGCAACATGGTAGTCCACCCATGATGTGACAAGCACACCTTCTAACTCTAGGAATTTGTGGACCAGTTGAAACTGAACTAAAGGCCCTCCTAGCCACAGCTTCCAACTGCTATTGGAGCAGGAGCTGAGAGTTCAAGGGTACCCCAAATAGCATGGCAACACAAACCATCTGGAACTAATGTTGATACTATCCTGCAGTCAGTCAACTCTTGAACCCACAGCAACTCAGCCTTGCTAGTATTGAATCTCAGCCTATTTCTCCCAATTTAGATTCTCCTTCCTGGCATTGATATTTTATGTGCCTGAATAAGGCAGATGAAATATATATGAAACAGGATTTGGGAAAGGAATGAACTGAAGCATCCCATACTAGAGTATCTAAGGGCTTAGCCTCTTCTTCCTCATATACTCTGACTGGAACTGCCTATTCAAGGAATTGAACTATCCACAAAATGGTTTCCCCAAGTGTCAACTAGTGCCAATTGTCCAGAAAGATACCATGGTTAGAGATATCAAAGGTCATTGAAAGATTGATTAGAATTATGTGCTACCCACATCTAAGCATTATCATAGGTCAACAATTGCTATTTCCATCTCATGTTCAGATGTAAACATTGATTCTAATTTTTGCTTTTTTTTAACACATTTGAAAAGAGGTAGGGGAAATTGGATTTGGGTTGTATGTGTGCAAATTCACAAGGGCATCATGATTAATAATGGGATGCAAAATGGAAACAATTTTCATTACTTTTCCAGGATAACTAAGCAGGTTTGTTTGTCAGGTTTTTCCCCGTATGAAGATATCAATGGTAGCCTGCAAAAATCTGCAATTTTTATCATAACATTTCATTTAAATTATCACATCCAGCCTTGCGTTTTTTTAAAAAACAAAAAGTATGATTCTGCCAAACAAACAGAAGGAAAGAATTAAAGTAATTTGGATTGGGGAAAAAATCTGTTTTTCAGTATGATCCAAAATAGCTCTGTCTTATCTAAGAGCAAGCTCTCTGACCTAATATTACATTTTTGAAGAGATTACGTAAATTACATAATATGCATACAGATGACTGTAACGAGCCTTCTAGGATATTTTGTCTTTATAGGCTTGTTACTATTTTAGGGAAAGACAAGCATCGGTGTAAGCAGTCACCAAGATTACCAAAACATTGGAGCAGAAATTTAAGCTGATTATACACATTCCCTTCTCAAATTCTCATACAGTGCTAGAGCAAGATATGAATACTCTGCATCTGCTTCTGAATCCACATTAGATATCAGATGAATTGTTGCATCAAATAGAGAGATCTGCAGTGGTTCTGAAGCAGACCAAGGCTAAAGATTCAGTAGGACATCTCCCAAAGGAGTCACTTCTTTTCTGGCAGTCATACAATTACTCATGAAAATTCAGGAGGTTGGATATGACTCCTTTAGGAAGCGAATAGTGCTCAAGTTTAATCTGAAGCATCTTTGACTGAATTCTGGATCCATCTAATTAAATACATGGCCAGTTGCATTAACTGGCTGTAGCAGTTTTAACTCTCTCTAGCTCGTCCATGAATTCAGATTAGTTTTCCAATGAGATGTCAGAAATACAACTACTTCGGATATGGTAGCAGCAGATCAATTGAGTTTTATTAAAATAATGGAAGAAAACTAAAACTCAGTACTAGCAGTATCAACCATCTAAATCAGGGGTCTCCCTGATTTCAGAGGAATTCTGGGAGTTGAAGTCCACAAGTCTTAAAGTTGCCAAGGTTGGAGACCCCTGATCTAAATTAATAGTTGTAAAACAACCCTTGAGAGGTAAGACTTCTTTTAAAAAGGAACAATTCTCCATTTCTAGAATTCAAGCAAAAACAATCAGGATATCTCTGCTAAACCAGATTCCTCAACATCTGTTGTACCTCAAACAGAAAACTTTTCCACATGTATTGAAGCCATTCCCCACAAACCTTTATTTAGCAGGTCTCATATTTTTTTTATAAGGAATTAAGCATTCTTGTCAAATGTATGGGTTCTGTTCTAAGGTACAATTAAAAATCCCCACAGTTCTATTTCAGAACAGCAGTGGCTGAACAGTGGAAATTCACAATGATAAACATGTCAAGTGGAAGTTGGATTTAAATCTGGTTTTTGCACTGATCCATATAAATAGCAACTTTTCTCTGATCTGTATCAAAAAGACTCAATTTTTTTTTAAAAAAAGAATGGGATAATGAAGAATGTGCGTGCAGTGCTGATCGAGCTTGGCTAGGAGAAGCAATATATTTTGGGGGAGCAGAGTTACCATCAGATTGACAGGCACCTTGGGTGAGCCTATAGACCCCTCAGGTAGGGAAACCAGCTAGAACTTCATGCATTCAGAACTCTGTTCCCCCCACCCACTCAAATTCAGATTAGTGAAACAAAATAAATTATCTCCTGCTTTTTGGTGATCTTGATCGACATTTCCGTTAACAGAAGAAAGGAAACAAGTACCCTTTTCATTAGAGATTATTGGGTGTGAGGATTGCAAAAACAAAGCAATCTTGATTATCTTCTCAAGTTCAGAACATTTCAGGAATGGTCTTAACCGTGTTGGAAAGGCCAATCTTGAACTAAAGATTTGCACACCTCTACATTGCCCCTGAAATGTGTTTGGACAAGGCACCTCTTGGGAACTCAAGGGCACGACAGAAGGAAAGTCCACAGGAAGACGGGGGACAAATACTTCTGTAACACACTGAAGAAACTCCTAATCACCAGGAATTAAGCTTGAGGGTATCTTTACCTTTTATTTTCCCTCATACTGATCATTATTTTAGTAGGCTTGATTAGAATCCTGGAACATAATTATAGCCTTTCTCATTTTCTTTCCTGCAGTGACCTTGATCAGGTCGGCTGGAGAGGGAAGATTAGCACCTTCTCAGCAAACCGATAAACAGAACTGTTCCTCTTATGTTTAGGCTTTGAGGTTCAGCTATCCTGCAACCTATCATTTTCTGCTCCCAGTTTGCTTTCATTGAATGCACCTCTACTTCCAAAGAGACATTTATTCTTTGTCAAAAGGCATCAGGAAAATACGAAAGAAGCTAATTTGATATCAGGAGATATTCTAGGTACAATTTGGTTGGTTCAATTGATCTATTTCTAGTGATTGTTTGAACAGATCCATCAGTTTTCATTTAGTGGAGCGTGCTGCTATAGTGATCTCATCATTACTAATTCCTGAGAAAACTTACAAGATAGAAGTTAAAACTTAACTTGGGAATATTGTCAGTTGATTCAAATAGAGAAGAGTGGTTAATCTACAAAAGCAGGGAGTTACGATGAATAAATACAAGTTAAAAGATATTTTAGTTTCATACCCCATCAATACATTTTAAATAATTCTCTAAATGAAGATACTGCAAATAATTTGTTTAATATCATATTGATTTATTCTAAAACAGAGCTGTTGTGTTCTCAGTTTGTTTGCTTGAGGTTATGTCAATAATTGTAACAAAACTGTTTGGCATAAGAGCACAAACTTCAAACTCATTTGCAATGTGTACTGTATATAAGAGAACCAATAATGTCTGTATTATTCACATTTCTGAGCAAGCAATCTTTGTAGGTTGCCTCACTGGAATAAGTCGAATTACCACATTATAAAGAAAGAATGTGGTTGTGTCTGAAGGCTGTGACAGCAGAGCCTCTGGACATCATAAACTGCAGGACAAACAAATTATTACTTTCAAAGAAAGAGAGTCCAATGGGACGAGACAATCAACAGCAGTTGGTTTTTTTTTTTAAATGTAGCAAAGCTTCAGCTTACTTCCTTTGTACTTAAAAACAATAATAATGAAGCTGAAAGCAAAGTAATGAAATTTTGAAGGTGATTCAGCAAGTTAACTCAGCTGCAGTCTACTTACTGGCAGGAATGGTTACAGGCACTTCTTAAACAACAATGATTTTAAAATATTAATATTAAATAAGTAGGTCATTGCCTAAAACAAACCCTCATGAATGTTCAGTAATCTAGAAACTGTCTACATACCGGCACAGAATAATTGCACCACGATTCACATCCACCCAGGTCTTTAGAAGATCAATTCCCACATGTTCTATCAGGATTCTTGCAAAACATCCTGTTTGGGAGAATCCAAAGCAGGCAATTATACATTTACCATCTCAGAACTGTTATTAATTAACACTAATAAACACATCTGCATTCACTTTAAGGAGATACTGATAAGATTACGCATAATGCTGGTTTGTAGCATTCAGAGCACATGCGCTTTCAATCTCATTTTCTACATTATTCACATATACACACAGTTGAATTCAAGGAAAAGGAAATTTATCCCTTGAATTGCCTCGCAAGAGCCTGCCCTTCTTTTTCACAAAGACTTTTCCATTCTTACTCTGAGCAATTCTCCCTGTCCTTGGAGCCACATCACTCAGAGACGTTATTTTAATTAAGAAATCTAAAATGGAAACCAGGACCTCGCTATCTTGCCCAACCCTCCACCAATTAAAGATTATTGATTAATTTTACCCCCGATTTACAGATACGCCAACATACCTTCTCTGCCAGACTGATTCATCTTCTCATCTTGTTCTATTAGCCACTTAAGCACCAAATGACCAGCTGGATGTTCAGCAATGTGAAGCTTCAAAATAAAGCATGAACATGTCAAGATCTCACTGGGCTCATTATCCTCACATGTGCAGCTTTTTAAAAGTAGGATCAGGTCATATAGCAGTGATGGCTAACTTTTTCTGGACCGAGTGCCCAAAGTATGTGCCCGAACCCCCAAAATGCAATGTGTGCACACCCCTGTGCATGCACCCCACCCCTGCACATGCACGTGCAGCCCCCCACATACGTCCCACACCCATACATACACGCTTGCCCCCCCCATGAGCCACACCAACCGCGCATGTGCGGCAGAGACCCAACAACCAGTTGGCCGGCCGGAGACACGCACGCAGGTGTGACAGAACTGAACTGAGACGACG
>JANHFK010003759.1:160763-173209 GCA_036250565.1 Sibynophis collaris | reverse complement strand
TAGGTCTTCACGGCCCGGCGGAAGAGGCGCAGGTCTGTTATTGTTCTTATCTCGGGGGGTAGGTCATTCCAGATGGTCGGCGCCGCCACAGAGAAGGCTCTCCCCCTTGGGGTCACCAGCCGGCATTGTTTAGCCTACATCCAGCGGATGGGGCTACACTTGTTTGTGTGGCCCAGTTGCTGGCATACCACCGACCGATGCTGATCCATGGACCAAGGTTGGGGACCCCTGCTCTAAAATGACAAAATAGACTTAGCCTGGTAACACATTTAAGGCTAACCAGTTTCATTGGTATATAAGCTTATGATGATGGGAGCTTTTGCTTACAAAAGCATATGTGGCTATAATGTTGGTCAATCCTGAAGGTGCAGCAAGATTCCTAGTCTATTTTATTGCCATGGATTTTGGATTCTTTCCTTTCCTTCCATCTGTTTTATAAAGTACCAATTTCTGGATGACATCCTAAATCCACTCAGGATGTGATTTGTTTTTGATTCATGGATGACATCCTAAATCCACTCAGGATGTGATTTGTTTTTGATTCACCGCATTCTTTAAAACAGCCTCAATTAGTATTTGTTTTTGATGTGGCCAACTCAATCAATATTGGAAAGAAGGAAAAAAATACATACAGTGAGCCAACGAATGCCACATCAAACCAAAATGCCAAGCCGTGAATTAATCCAGATTGCATCATTTGAAATACAAAAGGGATTTCCACTCTGCAGAAGGAAATAAGAAAAGATTAACAACATAATTAGAAAACCGCAATTAAAAATATGAAAGTGTCATGAAGATCAGCATCCTTAAAATATTTGATTAGAAATCAAATTAAATGGATTTTCATCCAAGGAATTGTATCAAAAATATTAGCTTTTCTGGATTAAATATTTACTGAGCATATTTACTAAATTTAGCACCATGCAGTCCTTTAAAAAAAATAACTGGAGCCAAAAGGCAAAGAAAATTAATTTATTTCAATTGAGGCCATCAAAACTCACAGACAAAAAAAAATCCTAGGTTCATTTGTACTCTCATTACAAGACCAAATTCTGTGTTTCAAGAACACATTTTAGAAGTAACATCAGAATGCATGGAGTGGCTATAACAACTTTTCTTATCCAATTATTTGAGACCTGCCTAAATTGGATGGCATACAATAAAATGCCAAGGCACATGGGTTGGGTCACTTTATACTAACTTACCTTCCAGTCTAAATAACCATAATACTATGCTTATTTTAGTAGAACACTTTTTTTCCTTCCATTCAATTGTGTCAAATTCTTGGACTGCTTGGACTAGTCCCTGCACTTTTCTTGGCAAGGTTTTTCAGCAGTGGTTTGCCATTGCCTTCTTCCTAGGGCTTAGAGAAAGTGACTGGCCTAACATCTCCCAGCTGGCTTTGTGTCTAAGGCAGGATTGGAACTTAGGGTCTCCTGGTTTCTAGTCTGATGCCTTAACCAGAATGGCACATTACTCTAGGATAAGAAAGTAATATTTTGAGTCTATCCCTACAGTGACTAGCTTGCTAATAAAGTGAAAACTATACCAGCAAATAGTGGTTTAAAATGGAACAGTGTGAAATGGGACAATAAGACGCTCACCTATGCAAATCTTCCTCTTCTGCTTCTAGAAAACTGACAGTGTATTTCACAGTCCGGGCCATCAAAATTCTAATGTCAAATGTGTCCTGCAAATAAAAATGTAAAAGAAAGCACACATATTATGATCTAGAGTAGGGTTGACAACTAGGTCTGACAACTTCCATATGAAATCACAATTCAACAAAATTATTTTTTTGAAATCTTGTGAAATCAATGTTTTTACATGATTTTTCGTAAGATATTAAGATAGAATCTCAAGGTTTTATGAGATATTTGCATTTTCATGTGAGATTTTTACATTCTCTAATGGGACTAGGCAACATCTTAGTGGGTGTGCGTGTAAGAAACAAACTGGCGGTAAGCTTAAGAATTCCTTCCTTGTATATATCACCAACCCAACACCAACACCAAGCCAAGCCAAAATAAATGTTAAGTCTTCTTCAAGTCAAACTAAGTTCCTGTTTTCTTCTTTGGCAAGTTCATTTTGTTTTCTTAGTAGCATGGAAGTGATTTATTACTGCCAATTTCTAAGATTATTTTTTTACAATTCAGCCTTGCCTACAGCTCTGATATTTCCTACAAATTGCCCATCCAGGTAATGACCCATCCAGGTAATTATCAAGCATGTAAAACTTTGGGATTAGTCAAAGTAATCTTGAGGTGTAAAAGAGGCAAAAACTATTTATTATTATATAATAGAAATTGGCACATTGTAGAGAAACAAATAGCAGCTCCAGAGTTCCAGACAGTCCTACATAATTCCACTTGATTTCCCCACCCTGTTTTTGGGAAAAATATAGTGAATAAAGATTATACGTTTTCATAAATTAAACTGTTATGCCTTTCACTTAAAAATCATTTTCATAAACATGTTCTACATAAACTCTTCCTGTCCAAATAAAATCCTCTGAATTCATTTCAACAATAAATTATAGATTTTTCATTGCTTTGGATCAGATTATCATACATTACAGTTTTTTAAAACAAATTTAGCAATATTTGTCACTGATGAATATTTTAAGCAATCAAATAACACATATACTCCTACTACTATCTGGCCTGTGACAAAAAAATAAAATAACAAAGAGGCAAAGGAGATTTAGCAATACAGTTAAAGGTTTTGGTGTTCTTTTGTTTATAATGTAATTTCCAGGCTCTTTTTCTTTTTTTTATAAAAACAAATGCATGTTACATATTGATCCTTTAGTGCTGCTTTATATATATATATTCATCAGTTTAGCATAAGTAAGTGAATCAATTTAAAAAATGAGTACTTCTGATTCCATTTCTTTGCATTTTAAAAAAGAATTGGCCGTGCTCTACTTCAAGAAATATGTATACACCCAGAAATGGATGCTAAATATCATCCTAAACATTTTCCTTTATTTTCTGTGAGTACAATATCACCATAAATTATTTCACTAAGGGAGAGAGAGAGAAAAAAAATATTTTTCTCTTGTTGCAACTGGAAAATCTGTTTGGAATACAGTGATTTCAACTAGAAAAACAGCAATGACGTGAACTAAGCAACTATTCATGGGATACCGTTTCTTTTCTTATTTTGGATAGTCCTCTGGTTACGACGGTAATTGGGGACGGAATTTCCATTGTTAAGCAACATGGTTGCAAAACAGGACATCATGTGATTGCATCACTTAGGAATTAATCCTGAAACTCCTTGCCATCTTTAAGTGAGGATTGTGAGTCATTAAACAAGGATCTCCCTTCAATTTCCTGCAAGCTTCTAATAGGCAAAGTCAAAGGCAAGGCTGGAAGGAAATCTTAAGTCCTAGTTGGCTTGCAAGGAGGCCAGCAGGCAGGTAAGTCAGGTTGGAGAAGGTGCATAAGGGTTGGGGTGAGGAATGGCCAGGTTGGAGGGGGGAATGTTGCAGGCATGCACGTGCATTATGATGTATGAGACCCCTAAACTCTTGTACTCCATAGCCAGGCTCCTCAGGAAAAGATTGTAGGAATATGAGCGACTTACCAAAGTGATTTACAAACTTCTCTGCCAGTTTCCACGTTGACTTTGCTTGTGGGAAGTTGGTAGGAAGGATCACAAGTGGTGATCACATGAAATGGGATCTTGCAATTGTCATGAGTGCAAATCACCCATGACCATCTGGGCCTCAGGATGGCCAGAACTTTGACTTTGAGGACGGATCATAAGTACAGGTAGTCCTCGACTTACGACCACAATTGAGCCCAAAACTTATGTTGCTGAATCAGTCGTTTGTTAAGTGAGTTTTGCCCCATTTTACGATTTTTCTTGCCATGGTTGCTAAATGAATCACTGCAGTTCTTAAGATAGTAACATGGTTGTTAAGTGAATCTGGCTTCCCCGTTGACTTTGCTTGCCAGAAAGTCGCACCACATGACTCCGGGACACTGCAACGGTCATAAATATGAACCAGTTATCAAGTGTCTCAATGTAAATCATGTGATGAGGATGCGGCAATGGTCAAAACTGTGAAAAATGGTCATACCGTAACTTTGCTGTAACTTTGAATGAACTGTTGTAAGTCGGGGACTACCTGTACCACCTGTTCAGCATCCTTGTGATTTCAAACAGTTATTGACCAAGTATTTGTTAACTGAGGACTACTTCTATACAAAAAAAGAAAAAACTATGAAGAGTTGAGGACTGATTTTAATCGTAATGAAGGCCTTGGACAGGATATTATAGGATAACTTTAAATAGCTGTAAAAGAGCAAAATGTGGCTTGAGAAGAACCTTTGCTAAGATGAGGACAATCAATCAGTGAGACTTTGAAAAACTGAGCCTTTTTGAAGGACATTTTCTGGGAAATCTCGAAAGCTCCCAGATGGGGGGAAAAAATGGCTGACTTCAGAATATAATGCAAAAGAAAGACAAAGCATTAAAAAAAGAAAAGAAAAATAGCAAACAACTTACTACAATGGGCTGTCTGAAGTACTCATCTACAGCTGCATTACGGAGACTGGAAAGATTTACCCCATAAAAACATTGCTGATACCTGGAAGGAAGAATGTATTTGTTTTGCTTTTTAAATTAAATTCAGAGAAAGAAATCTTACGGATCTTGTATAACAACTTCGGATCCATGCATATTATTAAAAAACAAGCACACACACAAGCACACACTCAAAACATGAAGACTGCCCAAAGCATTTTTTAATTGTAAAAATGTATACTCCAACTCAGTGTGTTTGTTTATTGCTAACTGCTTAATGGAGTAATTAACTCTGGGGAAAAAAAGTCCAGAGCCTTAAGCAATTTGGTTAAATTTTGAAAGAATTAATGGTCACCATTTAGCTACAACATTAATTGTGGTTCTTATGTGCTACAACTCTCCTCAAATCTTGGGCCCATAGGCAGAAGCTGACTTTTACAACCACATTATGCATGGAATCTGGATATGGATTTCACAGGTGGTTTTTTTCCCCAGAGGAAAATAATATTTTTAAAGGCAAAACAGATGGAAGGTCTCTAAGTAAGAAAGCAGAAAAATAATTTAGCAAGAATACTCTGGTCCTTGGAATGAATTTTAAGTACCAATTGAGGAAGAACTACAACTAGGCAAGAGAAAAGTCCAGGCTTGAACCAAATCAAAATGCCCGTATATTAGGACCCTATATATGAATGAAGATGAAAAGGAATGGCCAAAAAGATTATAGCAGACTTTATCAAAGACAGCAAGCACCTGGACATAATGGAAATGTTCGATTTTTGACCAAAGGTTGTGCTCCACATGGATCTCAATAGCATTGATACTGAATACTTGGGCTCACACAAAGAATTGCTTCACAGGATTCTTAATCCTGGTCTAAGGGCAAAAGAAGTAATTACAGATTTGTGACTGATGCCATCCTGATCTTTGCTATCCATTAGAAGGGTGGTAGCATTTTGCAAATGGGTTATTTTCCCAAATAGAACTCTATATTGGATAATTAAATAGCAGCATATTTATCTGTAATTAGATATCTATAATACAACATTCTACTATCTCAGGATTTTTAATTTAGTTAACAAAAGAATGAATATGCCTCTTAATTCAATTTATAGACAAGGTATATGATGAGCAAGAGCAAGGAAAAGTTTTTATTTGTGACTATGCTATTGACTTTCCATTTGGACACTCTCTTCAGAACAAAAATGGAGATTAAATGGATATCCAGAACCATGGTTTTGAGGAGTACCTTAAATAAAGATAAAACTACAAAAGCTAGCACAGATATCCTTTTCCACAACTGGTACATTTAATAAGTAAGAAATTTAATAAGTAAGAAATATATGAATGTCAACAGCTGTGCCATTATTTAGCCAGAATTCAAAAGAATCTGGATCCAGGTGGTATAAGTGGAGGATATTGCAATGTGATAATGGCATATTAATTCAAACAGCCTTTTCCAAGTTGCTTGTCTGCAGGAGATGATGAGAATAATGATGAAAATAACACATCTGGAGGATAACCAAGTTAGGCAAGGATGAATTAAAAACTTCTTCAACCAGGTCTCTGCATATTTATGTTGTCAATTTGAGGACCTACAATACCTCTTCTTTTCAAATTTTTGCTTCACCGAGTTCAGTATCTTTATTGATACATCATATCAATTAGGATTTTACTCTTCTTGAATGCTACTTCATATCAACATATGTATGTCATTCTCACATGCCAAACTTTATTACCACATAAAGCACTGCTACAAGTTCATGCAGAAGTGGTTTCCAGGGTTGAGTGCAGCAAAATCCAATATTCAGAAGTTCCAAAACCCCATCAAGTCAAACATCACATTCTCAACGATTTTAGAAAGTAACAACAAGCAGAAAATTATTTTCATTGGAAAATGACATGTTACTACGAGACAAAGAAGTACAGATTCATTCAAACAAATGAGACCCTAAGGAATGTCTGCTAAAAGCACACTTCTCAACACAACGAGAATTACTGCTATACAAATAATTTTGAACCACACGCTTAGCATTGCACAGTTAAATGGAAAGTAATTCAAGTGAAGTTAGTTCTATAAGAAACCACATTTAAGATAAAAATAAAGATCAACTTAGTATTGCAGAGAGAGAGAGTAACCATATTGCTTTTGGAGATACTTTAACAATGCATTAAGTCAATCAAATTAAAGTCAGATAACATATATAAGCATATAAGACGTGCAAGTTTTCTCTAACACAAAAATTACATCTAGGCAAGAAAACAAAACAGCTTATAGAACTAGTTTATGTTTGCTACCTTAAAAAATAGAAAGGCCACAACATTGTTGCAACACTGTTGCAAGAGAATTGTATAGTTCTATGTTTATAGTTCTCTTTCTACTTATACTATAAATAAAACATTCCAAAAGAATATTTTGAGCCAATTTTGAAGGATCAGATGATAATATTGAAGTTAAGCTTTTATATTTATATATTTCAGCCAGAGACCTTAGAGGGACCCTAATAGAGAAAGTTAAAATCTTCAAATTGAATTTGGGGTGATAGATGTGTTAGTACCACTTTCTTGCAAAAGTATGGGAAGAGTTTGACATTACTTTCTTCCAGAATGTATTCTGAAATTCCCAATCCATCCTAAAATCCTGGCTTTCTCACGTGATTTATAAAATAAAATTTTATAATTATTATTATTATTATTTCACATGTAAGTGTTAATCAGATACAACCCTTGTTTAGCTTTCTAGATTAGCCAAAATATTTGTAAAATAAATGTTTCACTGTGTGTACAATACAAGTTGTACAAAGTAAAGAACTGCTACCATTGCAAAACTACAGTGGAAGATACTTTGCTCCCCACTAATCTTCAGATATTCCAAGAGATATTCAAGATCAGGGGTGTCAAAGTCGCATCATTATGGCGGCGTGACATTACATATCAGGACTTCCCCCCCCCCCTTCACTAAGCCAGGCATGGGCGTGGCCAGCGCATGACGCATCCGGCCCACGGGATGTGAGTTTGACAGCTCTGTTCTAGATGATCAGCCTTCCTCTCTTAATCCTTCCCAAACATTTTAAAATGTACCCAAGATTAATTCAGGCTGTTTGCAGATCTAATTAGGCATAATGACACTATGACTATGGTCATGTCCCTCTATTTCCAAGTACTATATAGAAATCCAAGAATTGACAGCCAATTCATTTTTCAGACTTCTGACTAATAACTCAGCATAGTGAGAACAGATGGTTGCTGGAAATACAAGGCAATGTTGTATATGCTGAAATTTTTGAAGTTGCGTTTCTCCCTTCAAGGTAAAAAAAAAAAAAGAAGGCTGTAGCATATAGGCATATTGTAATCGCAGTCCGCAGTGGTGGTGTCATACAATTGGTTATGGATGAGGTTGTTGTCCTAGATCTAAACTGCACCATTAAGATGGTAAGAGGGAAGTGCCTATATACTTTCCCCAAGTACATATCTCCATTCCATAACCCCGTTCTTAATTTTCCATTTTGTCACCAAGCCTATGTATCTCAAACTGTAAAATACTCCCTAAAAGGATTTCTGCTTGGCAAGCTCATTACTGTATTCTTACAAATCCAGATAATTGCCATTTCTGTTTTCCTGCATAGAGTGTAGCCATGGGACTGTTGTTACCTATTTTATTATTTTGTAATTTTTAGTTTAGTTTTTTAGATTTATATTTAACTATTGAATTATATTTTGTATAAGAGCCTACATGTACATCTTGTACATTGTAAGTACAATGTAATGAATGGGCATGCGTGTCTGTGTGTATATACACAAATAAATTAAACTGCATACACTTATCTGTGTACATCTGTGATAAATTTAAATTTATGTTTGCAAATGGAAGTGCATAATTATTATAAGTACATTTATGGAAGCAGTAGGAGAGAGACAACTTAAAAGGAAGTGCAAAGAGAAGATGCTATAAATAATTTTCTCTACACATCATGAATTATCATGGGGTCCTTAATTACATCTTTTTAATGAGCTGTTAAATGACTCCTAAAGTAAACAAGTGCCTAACAAAATCCATCTGAAAATGCACTGCAGACATCTGTCTGTGTATTAATAAAAAGAACACCGAATAATTAAGGAGAATTTAGAAAGTCTTGTTGAGATTCCCAGTTTGGAATAAATTATCTTGCAGGTGTTTCAGTACTTCTCTTTCTATAAATATTGTGTGTAATTGTATATGATTGGCTTTGTATGTAGCCATTCATTTCTTACATTTGCAACAGTAAGAAAAAGCAGAACAGAGTGGAAAAAATCTCGTGTTCATTTTGTTGTATTGTAAAAGAACTATGTCATCTTAAAACTCAGGCAGCATCCACACTGCAAGACTAGTCATATAGCAATAATACACAATCACATGGAAACTTGTGCTAATTCACAAGTGGAGAGGGGAATGTTTTCTTTTCAATGAAGGAAAGCAAGAAACATAAAAGAAAGGTCTATATTCCAGAGTAGGCCCATGCATTGATACAGCCTATCTTGGCCTTGTAAATGGCAAGAAGAACATTGTGGGGGGAATGTACAAAATGCCCTACTCCTTTTCCTCAGCTGGAATCCATTATAACATTTCATAATGATCAGCTATGTGGACTCAGTTGACTGCTGTTGGTCCTTACATGGTCCTAAGCATACTACGTTCAGATAGCCCACACGGTAACTGCATAAACTGCCTAAGGAGTTCTTATATTCCAGAACTGTTTTTATGAAGTACAGAGGGTCATCTCAACCATAAACAATTTTTTTGTAACCCTCTTTGAACAATATCTCATAAAAGGGCCTAGGTTATGAGGGCAGAGGGTCTCAAGATTAGTTACTAGCATTTTGGACATTCTAGATCAACAGCACTGACTTAATGAGTTAGTCACCCAGGTGGCTTTCATGACTAATGAAGGCCTAGTGCTCACAGCCTCCTGGTTTCTAGATCAGCACCTTCTCCATTATATTAAACTGTACACTTGTAAAACTTACAGGGTTCTGGATTTTATAACTTATGACACATTATTTCCAGGTGTCATGCTCTGCATTCTCTTGTGGTGATCTGTAATACATGGCATTCTTGGTGCTCTCTGAGCTTGGTTATTTGCTTGCAGATGTAAACTGTAAACTGTATCACAATATTCTGAAACATGCAAAACTGTATGAAATGAACGAGTTATTCCCAGTAAAACTGAGTTCTGAACAAAATAAATCTTTCTAGATTATAGGAGCTACAAATACCCATTGACAAATGTTTTCCTCAAATGCAGAAGCATGTAGTTTATTGTCTCCAGAAAAAAGAATGTTATTTGCAAAAGCAACTTATATAATGATTAAAATGGGAATGAAGTTGACAGAGAGAAATGGGAGAGAAAATACACATAAGCAATCAAGCAGAGAAGTGGGTCAACAGCCTTTCTAATAATCAGCTACTTAACCAGGTGGACAGAAATCTGAGGAGAAACACTTTAAATCAGAAGTACTCCATCTTAATTAACTCATTATAATAGAGGGTGGAACATTCCTATGACAGTTTCCAATATTCTGTATTTAGCCTAAGGTAGAGACCCTATGAAATATAAAAGGGTCTGGTAGCACCTAGCAACTAACGAATGTTATTAAAAGGCATACTCTTTTGTTAATTACACCTCAATTCATCACAAGCAGTTAACCCTGTGTCTTTCAAACTTGGCAACTTTAAGACTGTGTGGACTTCAACTCTAGCCATACTGGTGGGCGAATTCGGCGAGTCCAACTCTACACCTTTCAAATTTGCCAAGGCTGAAAAACAATGGGTTAAACCAGACTTCCCCAATACTTTGCAGACCAGTGAGGGGGAGGGGATGGTTCGTGCAAGCGGCCAGCAACTGAGCGTGTATAGCTCCATAGGTGCAAGAAGCATACATGGATGCCTACCATGTGGAGCGTGCGCACGTACCCCTGCTGCTCACGCAAATGAGGATGTGCATGCGCATTGTGCACTCGCTGGCCCTTTCCATCGCCCAGTTGCAAACCCCTCACGGCCCACAGGCTGGGGACCTCTGAGTTAAACTGATACAGGATTTAAATTAGAATAAAGGGAGGGGGCAGATGCAAAGATAGGGGAAAATGGGGATTATGCTAGTCCAATAACATGTGAAAAGATCACCAATTATCTAATACAACGTCTTCCTCCTAATAATCCTAATGCATTAAAACCCTTTGTGTCTTAACAAAATCTGTGCAATTTTTTGGTATTTATTTATTTAAACACTTTATATAGTTTCTTATCTCACAATATCTTTGATCTATCTTAAAGCAGAGAAAAACTCAGAGTTATAGTAGTCCAGGTCTCAGTTCTGCCAAACAGTGGCCTCCCTCCCGCCCCCAAATGGTTTAGAAACCAGTGGAATCAATAAAGGCGAATGTTTGTAGCTCAGGGTTGAAATGAGGGATTCTTGGGTGTTCTCTGAGCATTTTGTTTTCTTGCAATAAAAGCCACATTTATTTCAGGTTCAAAACAGAACAATTTCCCTATTCTCTGCACATTGTTACATTCAAGATGTGCCCTCCTTCGTTCACACTTTCATTTTTATGCCATCTGGACCCAGATTGTTGAGGGCAATATGCTGACTCTGTAAACTGCTTAGAGAGGGCTGTAAAGCACTGTGAAGCGGTATATAAGTCTAATTGCTATTGCTATCTCTATAAGACATATCAGAAAATTACCTTACTTCTATAGCAAGACTCTATGACTCTAGACTTCTATGTCACACTCAATTTCATTGAGGGCTACATCAGGTTGTGTTTGACCTTGGGGGCCCCGGGGTGGGTCTAGTCAGGGTGGGCATGTCCAAGTTGACATCACTTGTGTTAGGGGGTGCCTGTGGTGGCCCAAGCACTTTGCCAATGAAAACGGACTCGCAAGCTCCATTTTCGACCTCAATGGCTTCCGGCAACCGTCTGCCAGTGAAAACAGAGCTTGGGAGGGTCACCTGCAGCCCTCCATAGCTCTGTTCTTGTTGGCAGAAGCACCGCGGGCCGGTCCTTTGCTGTTTCCAGGGTGGCCATCCTGTCTTTGAGTTTGACACCCCTGTTCTATATCCTGGTTCACTAGCACTCATTCCTGTTAATGAAATGTCTGCAAGAAAACAACCAAGCTTGGAGAGCTCCAAGGATTTCTCATTTCAAACTTGAGCTACAAATATTCCCTTTTTATTTTCCTGTTGATGTTAGCTTATGCTTTGTCCAGCAAATTTAATGTAACATGTTGCCTTGTATACCAGCAGTTTATTATACATCCATGTTTGTATATGATATTACACTAACCCAGACAGTAGCAGCTGCAGCAGGCGATGTCGTTAATCAACAAGCAGTATAATATTAATCACCTTCCCCTTTTGCCTTTTGAAAAGTTAATGAAGTGCATAATGATCCATGGAAAACCATCTCAGAAGTATGTTTTTTCCTTCCCTCCTGAATACAGTGGGGGGTGGGGGGGGAGGAAGCTTAATTGCCTAGATCCATGCGTCCACTGAAGGTAGAATAGGAGCTACTGGTCTCTGGGTGATTTTCAGTAAATTGGCTAAAAACTGTCAGATTCTCAACAGTTTATCAAAATTAGTTCAGTTTAAGTAGGATAAGAACTGTACCTTGTGACATTCTGAGCCTCTACTCCAAAAATGTCACAGCTTGCTTTTCATGTTATTGATTTTCTTTATTCTACTTGTGTGTGTGGGGGGGGAATAGACCGGTATTTTTGAGTGAATTGCTAACTGTAAGACTTCGTCCAATGTTCCTGCTTTGAACAAAGCATTGCTCCATCCTGTGATTTGCAATTTGTTTCTTGGAGAATCAAATTATTCGTAATGACAATAATGGCATGAATGTCTCTGTAGTACAAGTATTGGAGTAATACATGT
>JANHFK010003759.1:112709-123081 GCA_036250565.1 Sibynophis collaris | reverse complement strand
GAGAGAGAGAGAGAGAGAGAGAGAGAGAGAGAGAGAGAGAGAGAACACTAGCTGTTTTTATTCTCAGATGTATGGATTCCCAGCAATTTTTTTTTCATTATAAACCTCTCTCTGCTTTTTTTACAGCAATATCACTGCCCAGGAGGTGTCACTGTGTGGTTAAAAATGACGTTTCCACTGGGTAGCAGGTACAAAAAAATAAGAGTAAGAAAAAAGTTTTCTAATTCTGGAATTGTTTAATAACATTTTTTTTTCTAATAGGACCAACATTATTAAAATAGCATTAAGTATACTGGAAAAATTAAAGGCTGAAACAATTCTTAGTAGTTAAATAGTTTTTTATATAATTTTTTCTGGATTCTAGTCATTTGTTTGTTTGTTTATATCCCTCCTTTGTTATTGTTGTAATCAAAAAGGCACTCACATTTTAAACATTTCAGAATGTACATTTATATAAATTGCATTTATAATATAGAGGTAACTTACATTTGTAAATGACCTTAATAGCTGACTCAGCTATATTAAATAGTCAATACTAGATACGGGACTTGTTTTTTGCCACACATAACTGATTCCCTTCCTATGCAATTTCCCATAATCACAAAAGTATTTCAAAATTGTGATTCTTAAAATTTAGAGGGTCCATGATGCAGTGTAGGAAGAAAGCAGCAAATAGAAACTACGGTATGTGAGATAACTGAAATGTCTCCTTGCATAAGGCAGCATTCATATATGCCCATCATTTCCTTTAGGGCAAACCATGTTATGCAAAGTTCAGAAAATAAGTGAGAAATAGTGATTCAACCCAATTGAGGTATGAGATAAGAAAAAGGAAAGGAAATATACCAACACTATTCACAATGCCTCTCTATGTCTTTCTATTCGTCCTAAACATTCTTGTTTCTATCAGGGGCCATTCTGTCCATATACCACTTTTCATGCACTGCCTTTGTTCAATTCACAATCTCTTCAGCTCCATCTAACGATTTCTTCTCCCCTTCACTCCATTCACTCTTCCTTTAAGTTTTGTGATTTGATTCGTTACTCTTTCTGACCAGACTATCTCTTGTGTCCTTCTTTCATGGTCACTCACTTGCATAATCAAACCATATTCATTCTTGACCCAACCTCTTCTTGTTTTATCACATATATATATACCCATCTGATTCTCACTCCATTCAATTTACTTTTGTATTTCTCCTGAAGTCTTCAATTCTTATTTCCATATAAGAAAGAGGGGTGCAGCATGCTCGCATATACAGCCATTGTGCTTCTTTTAGCAAACGTTCATTTTCAAAAACCGAACTGCTTTAATGAGAAAAGTATTGTACTTTTAGGTTGTCCAAAGTACTTCTAGATCACTTTCAAAGTGCATTTAGCCCCATTGTACATAAGAATTGATGAAGTATTCTGGATTCAACTTATTTTATGCCCTTGTTGAACATACGGATAGTCCTTGTTAAATGAGACTACTTGCAGTTACAACAGTGATTTAAAAAAAAAGTAATTTTGCAACTAATCCTTGACATGTACAACTTTTGTAGGTCTTTAAAGCAAAGGGAAATTGAATTAAGATAGGAAGTGCAGTTGTGGTTTCACTTAATGACCACTTCACAACTGAGTTGCCAGTGCCAATTGTGGTTGCTAAATGAGGGCTTACTTTAACATAATGAAATCTTAGATGCCTAGATTTTGGCACTTTTGTTTTTGCATTAATTGTTCTCTGGAACATCATCCCACCATAGAGCGTTATGGCATCCATCCTAGGTTTAAAAACTTTTGAAAATTTGGCTTTCTCCCTTCTCAGGATGGAGGACTTAGGATGGAGGGTGAACCTTTCTGAAATCTGACGTGCTATTCAGAATGTTTCTCTTCTCGAAGCACATCTTTCTTTCATTTTATAGTTCTTACTGTTCTTGATGTTGTATGCCATCTTATAGAGTTGGGCAGCCTTCTAAATTAAGCAAATAAAATATGTATTCTAATGATGTTGCTGTGCTTACTCTCAGACAATATAAAATGAAAATGCAATTTTCTCATGCTTCCCACCTCAGTGTAAAAGGCAAGAGAATGTTTATGATACTTTATTCTTGCTTGTAGCTCTATTCCAGTAAGTAGCGTTTACCTATTTATTGTAAGGGAGAGGACAACCTCATTCTACCAAGTGCTAAGAAAATATGCAAGAAATGTTAAAAAAATTTATTTCGAAACTTATTTGTGGACTCCTATAAAATGAGCACTGGAACTGCCAAAATTTACTTCATATTTATTTGAGAATCAAAATAATGAGCAGGGTGCAAACATATCTAAGAAAATGATTACTCTAACATTTTGCTAACAACCACGCTGCCTTTTCCATAATTCTTCAAGGTAAAAGAAAGGTATTCTGGCACTTCCCAATAATTTTCCAATGTTATTCAGATTGACAAAATAAAATATTGGGTTGTATCAAATATTTGGTTAAACCATAATGGAATCTTCCCTCCCACTGCATGCTCTCCTAAATCTACTGAGTGTTAAGAGATTATCTCAATTTCTGAACTGGACAAATAATTATATTCATAAGCATAACTCTTTAATTTGCTGTACACATAACTTGCTTCTAACAGTGGAGTGTTTTCAGGTGGAATTTGGAATACATTAGCAGCCCAATCCAAATCCAGTGAAAAATAGAATAGGAGTTGGAAGGAACCTTGGAGGTCTTCTAGTCCAACCCCCTGCTCAGGCAGGAAACCCTATACCATTTCAGACAAATAGAGGTAAAATATCCCTCATATATGGCTCAACTTCTGCCAACCACAGGGACACATTCGTTTGTTTTCTTGGCCATAATTCAGGGATAATTTGACATTAACTTCTTCAAAAAAATTATATACGTGTGTGTGTGTGTGTATTCACTATTGTAAAACATTCATGCCCATCCATAGAAACTGCAGCTTACATTTCTCACTTGCATTTTACATCTAATATTTTGGATTATCTTCCATAGTTAGTTTAGGTAGTGGTTTATATATATATGCCTTCAAGTCAATGTTGATGCCTAGTGACTGCCTTGACAAATCCCTGCTGTTTTCTTGGCAAGATTTCAGAAAAGATTTTCATAGGGCTGAGAGAGAGGAATTGGCTTTCTGTCTAAGGTGAAACTAGGTTTTATGGACTTCCTGGTTTCTAGCATGGTGCCTTAACCAATCCCCAACATGGCTCTCAATAGAGATTTAGTTAGAATTAAATTGCCAAGAGTTTGTTATTAACTTAGATTTTAGTGTTAGATAACTAACCTTAAAAAATAATAATTGAAAGTGAACATAGTAAAAGCCAGTCACATTTCAATAATCATCAAGCCATCCATAGCAAGTGTTTCCCTTAATTACTTTTGTGATATTTATGTATCTTTGTAAGTGTTAAGGTGTGAAAATACATGCAATTAACAGTATTAATTACAGGAAGCCGCAGCATAAATCCAATAACGTAACAGTGTAATTCTGATAAAAACTACCTAAAAAGATCACAAAGAAATGTTAAACTTTCAAATTTGCCAATTTTTGTTTTGGTTGATTGTTAAGGAAAATAGAAAAAAAGGGAAAGGGAAGGAAAGCGTAAGAAAAAAAAAATCATCCAAATATGTTACTCAAAGATGGAGCTAAGCAGTAAATTAAATGAGTTTAGTGATAAATCAGTTGGACCCAATACCTGATGGAGAATTAGCAGTTCTCCTTTGGAAGATACAAGCTATTATTTTATTGATTTTAAATTGCTTTAGTAAAAGCATAAAGCTATTCTTTTTGTTTTAATTTGTAATTTAGAATATAGCAATAGCACTTAAGACTTATATACTGCTTCACGTGCTTTACAGCACTCTCTAAGCAGTTTACAGAGTCAGCCTATTGCCCACAACACTCTGGAGCCTCATTTTACCCACCTCAGAAGGATAGAAGGCTGAGTCAACCTTAAGCCTGGTGAGAATCGAACTGCCAAAACTGCTGGCAGCTGGCAGTCAGCAGAAGTAACCTGCAGTACTGGATTCTAATCATTGCGCCACCATGGCTCTTTAGGAGGGACATTCCAAATCCTGCAGAAATTAATTGCCCAGTTCTTGGTGGCTTATTTCCTTTATCTACAGTGATAATACGATGGTTTCACACAAAATGTCAATAATGTGAACCAGACAGATAAATCCTTGGCTCCTTGAACCAGGGCATATTAATAAGTGTGAGAATTGATTTAGGCAATACGCCTCCCTATATTTCAGAGTATAAATGCCATTGGAGTTCCAAATGTTCAATTTGGAAAGAATAAACTTTTAAATATTGTGCATGCTTTATGTGGACTGACGCAAATCATGTCGTGCTGTGAAGTTTAAAATAGCTGCTCTTTTCTTGGAAAACAACTGTGAGAAAATACACCATGTATCTGTATCAGAGACTTACACTTTCTTCTGTAATTTATTGTTTAAAAATGGAAACATTTCAAATATTTTTGTAACAAGAAAACAAATTTATTGATTTTAAAAGACAAGACACAATTTTGTTTTGAAAAACACAAGAAAGCTAGCCTGAGTTCAAGTCTGAAATATTCAGAAAAATCCTACTATCTTTAGTATGTTCCAGTCATTTGTTTAAACAACACACTAAAAGTTAATATATATTTTTATAATTATAAAAGTTCCCCAGTTATTGTACAGTACACAATACAAATTGCCCACAAACTATTATTTAGCTCTTGCCAATTTTGAGAGGACATGATATACTAAAAGATTTAGCATTTTCACAAAAATCACATCAGGAAATACGTATTTACAGAATCAATACATTATACAAAACCCATCACGTTATTCTGTAAAGATGTTTTCTTTAAATAATTAAAAAGTATATTCAACTGTAATCCAAAAACTGGAAAAGAACATTACATTATCTCACACATACAATCTACAAAAAAGTTGCTTACCTCATTTACATTATATATCCAGTCAATTTAAAAATAAAAAGATCCAATAAGTTCTACTAGTGTTTCCTGCATTTCTGTGCTTGTGGGACTGAAAAGGATAATCTTCCACTTAACAAAATAAATGATGGCAATTAATCCACCCAGGGGGGAAAAAAGAAAGAAAGTAAATATAAAAGAAACACAAAAAAAGAATTATTAAAGTAAGAGAGCCCTGAGTGATAGTAAGGTTATTGATTGGTAAGAACTAAAATTAACCAATTAAATAGGCACAAACTTCCCAGGTTTTTACAAAGGCACACAAAAGTTTTTTTTTAGTTTTATACCCTCACTAGTTAATTTTCTAAAAAAAAAATCAGATTTCTAATGGAGAATCTATACTTTTTAAGGGTTAAGGGAGAAGCCTGCTTTCATTAATTTGTTTTTCATATTCAAAGTTGAAAATATTTTTATACTGTTGTTTGAATTTCAGATGTGTACTCCAATCTAGGTCTAAATATAAAATTCTCAAGCTACCTAGGGTTTTGTAAACAGGCAACTTTCACTTCCAGTAAATATATTCCTTCCTATAAAGTCAAAATTAAACCTGCATTTCAGTTTCCTGATTTAAAGGTCTAAAACAATTTATCTGTACTTTATTATTATTATTATTGTTATTATTATTAGTATTGTTGTTATTATTGTTGTTATTAATAATAATAATATTAACAATTAATAATAATAATACTATATTATAGACTATTCAAGAGCATTTTTATGGTAAAAAAATTGAGGAATTGTTATTTAAATAGTACCTGTACAGATGCTTTTTTTTGGTAACCTGATCATAAAGGGGGATTCACTAATTATGCAAAGATGTAGTCCAATTTGGGTCTGTGGATTAATCAGGCAAAGTAACATTTGCTACTGAGTTTATTCCTGCAAGCCATGCTGGTCTGCCAATTGAATGGCAAATCACACAATCAGTTACCTCATCCAGACCCTATTACAGTTAGAACAGATTCATTTCCTCGACTTCAAAAAGCTACGGTGAGCACCCTAAAAGTACTCAGCAGCAGCTCTTAAACAAATTGAAAGAGGCTACAGGGGTATGCTAGGTTTGTAATCAACCATGTATATTAGTGTGTTTTATGATAAATTATTAATTTAAATGAGCCATCCTTACCAATTATTACTCAGGGCTTCTAATCTCAACATAATTTAGTAAACAAAAGAAAAAGAAAGCTAAAAAAGCAAATAAAATTGTAGACAAAAATTCTTTAAAAACAAGGTATGTTATTTCTGCCAAAAGACCCTAGGCTTTTGAAAGTGGCTTCTAACTATTTAGTAAAATTGGTAACGTAAACTTAGTTCTACTGGCACACAGAATCACTAGCAGCAATGATCAATGCATGCAAACTGAGAAGCATTTACAGAAAATCATTAGGAATAAATTCATAAACCCTTTGAGTATTGCATTTATGTTTCATTGTATATTAATTTGAAGAGCTTGAAACAAATGAAAGGCTTGCTGTTTTTTTTTTGTTTTTTTTTTGCCTTTGCATTGAACTAATGTCCAGTGTCTCTAAAATAAACATAGCGGGAGCATGGATTGTTTACTGATAACTGCTTGGGATCAATGCATTTGAATGCTGCACTATAGCATCTGCATTCTAAACTTACACAACTTGAGATCCACCAAATTAAATGCACAGCTGTGAGCTAGGAACTGCTACTTGTTAATTTACACAACTGCAGTAATCCTGGACAGGCAGCAAAACCAGAAGTTTTATTCAGCCTGATTTGGGATAGCATAAATAATTTGTAGGCAGTTTCTGTCTTGGTTGGCTCCAAATCTGATCTAGAAAATGGTTTGATGTAGTAGGCCTAATTCTTATCATATGTTTTAAAAATCCACTGCTATATCACTTGTGGCTTATTTTAACCCAAACACATTTAAGAACCCTGTCTTAAATCTGGAATTCCATAGAAATACCCTTGTCTATGTTCAATAAGAAACTTGGAAGTGGTATAATGTGATAAAATAAAAGTACGATTCAACATAGTTGCATGTGTAGTGGTAAGCCTATCTGCGTACACACAAATAGCACGAGAACCTCACTAGAAGTTCTCGTGCCATTTGAAAGGCAAGATACAACTTGCCTTTCAGTTGCAGAGAGTTTGCAATAGAGTATTCAATACACTTCCAAGTCCAGACAATTTTGTGACTGTGGATACATACATGTCCTTTAGACTGCAGTCCTTGGCAACATCCAATGGATGGTAGTGGATAACAATGGTTTAACTCCAAAGTTCAAGTCTTTGACATACAGAGTATATTTACAACTTTTGACACTAACTAATGATTTCTCAACTACCTGGAACTAATGTTTTAAACAAACTTTTAATTGTGAAATGTTCTCAAAGCCAACATCTTGAATCAAAAAACCTATAATGGTAGAAATACTTGCTTCTATAGGCAGTACATATTAGGGAAAGGAATCCTTTGGGCTTCCAGATGTTGCTGCACAACAGCTCCCACACATTGATCATCCAGGCCAATGGTGAGGGATGTCAGATACTGTAGTTCAGATATTGTAGTTCAGCTACAATCATATGTTCCTTACTCCTGGTAAAACAGCAGTGAATAAATTAAACTAAGATGGTACCTCAAAGTGTTTAATGATGAGTGTTTGCAAGAAAATCAAAACACAGGAATCCTTAATAGATAATGCCTAGGATGGTTCACATTTACATTCAGATTATACAGGGGGGGAATTGTGTTGTTTTATGGAAGGGGAGGTAGTCAGTGGTCTCTGGGTGAAGCACAAATTCTTGGGTTTCTTTGAAAATCAGATATATATACTGAATCTGTTCTGGTGAGTGAGCATTGTGTGCTCACATGATCTCAAGACTCTTAGAGATTCACATCAATTATATTTACTTACAATGCTCAAAGGGTTAATTCAAGGCATTACCATCAAAAGAATGCTCTAATACTAGAACTAAGCACTGAATTTATGCTTCTGTTCCAGTTTTTTTTAGTCTCTAAACAAATAACCTAGCAATACTAGAATTCCTTTTCCTTTAAACCATATACATACAAACTGACCTGTAATGCAGGAATGAGGGCCCAGTTTTCAGAAACTGGTACTGCTTTCACAAATCAGCATTAAGTGTTCTCAAAGTGTTACATAGTGTTATTTGGCCTGTCAAATCTATGAAATGATTTAATATTTTGCTGAGAAATCATTTGAAAAAAGTGTTTCTAATGTTTGTGAATACCTCGTTTTTAAATTAAAGAAATTATATGTTGACCTACACATCCTCAGTACTGTTTCAATTGCTATCATTCATTGTGAACCAAATGTGGTAACATTACACAGCAGTACTGTAGAATTTTTTTCAATGGATAAATGATTTTTAAAGTAGTGTTATAATTACATGTTATAATACCAAAAATAAGCACAAAGAAAAAAAATACAGGACAGGACAAAAACAGATTAAGGTGACAGCACCAAAGATTTTGCATTCCTGAAGAGATTATGAAAACTGGGCCCTTTTTCTGAATACAAATTTTCAATAGAATCATCAGTATTGATCACTGCATTACTTGTTCAAGAGCCAAAAAGTCTTAATTAATTTAAAAAAATAGTATTTAAAACTTTTTAAGACAAATTTTTCTCAAATGTTATTAGTTCATTTTCTTGCATTGTTCCCCAAAGTGCTTCAATTAAGCTATTCCTTAATTATTATTATTTTTGGATGAGTACATACTCCTTGATTATTATGATCATACTGGATTCATGGCATAATGTGAAACCATTTATGGAACCTTCAGTGAAAAATGTATGGCATGGAATATCAAGTACAAAGAAGCTGCAACGAGAAGAGAAATTTGGGGAAGCCCTGGTATTTGCACAGAACACTAGGGCATTTGCATGGGATTATCTGAATCCCAGCCCTCATACATTTCATTTTGAAAAATGTACATAACATATAGGCACAAGTAGTACAGTGTCAGAATGCAATCTAAAGTTTGTACTGAAGAGCTTCTGAAGATAATGCAAGTCAGTTGGCCATTTGATTTATAATTCCTACTATTTCTACTAGACAAAAAAATATTAAAAAATTATTCGGGGACAAAGATGCACATGAACAATGATTATTCTGATTCATGATTAACAGAAGCTCTTCTAATGTTTTTATTATCCGTGTTGGTGACTTATTGGAGCATTTTGGAATATATTCTGGACACTGACAGGTTGTGAAGTTTCATTACTTGTATGGTCCACAGCATACCAGAATTCCAGGATATGATGAAAGATAACAATAAATATGAAGCTTTTTGGCACATTGAATACAGTGATCAACTGGAAGGGGAGTGGTCTGGAAAATGTATCATAAAAATGTACACAGCCCTGTCTCTCTCAGAAAAGTAAATTTGCATCATTTTCAT
Source organism: Sibynophis collaris (assembly GCA_036250565.1). Taxonomy (NCBI): domain Eukaryota; kingdom Metazoa; phylum Chordata; class Lepidosauria; order Squamata; family Sibynophiidae; genus Sibynophis; species Sibynophis collaris. Next base: position 113,702 of record JANHFK010003759.1, on the reverse strand, counting down.
TTTTCTGCATGAACAAAATCCAATATTCAGGACAAAAGAAGACAGTGATACAGAAACACAAGTTTGTCATCCAGGAAGGATAGTACCAGTAAATAAATCATATTTAACATAGAACTTTAATAGACTCTCAAAAAAAGATGCTGAAAAGTGTTTCTTTGTTTCTACATTTAATTTTACTGTATTTAAGTGTAAACATTTCATAATGCACAATGAGAGGGAGGAACTATCACAGCTTAGTTTTTAAAAAAATGGTGAGGGGTGTAGGTGTGATGGATTTTGATGGGAAAAAATAAGAACATATTCCAATAGCAGAAAGAACAAAATTATTATGAAATATATCAGCATGTTTAACCAAATGGCAGGAATTACTAGGCACAATACCTAGTTCGGCCCAATTCTAAGCAATTCTTAAAGCTTAGTTTTGAAGTAGAAATAGTCAAATAAAAAAAATTAGTAAATCTTTAGGTATTCTTGATATATGTAACATCAAGGATGCAACCTGTGTACTAAAATATACCAAAAATTCCACCTGCCGTTCAAGCATTTGGTGATAATCTTGAAAATTGTCTTTCAAACAAACAATAAACAAGACACTAATATTTTATATAGGTCTTGCTATAAAACCTGTAAATCTTCTTTGTGCTTTCCTTCATTTTTGGTTTGTTTTGGTCAAACTAAGGAAATTCACATGTCTTTTAAACCAATAAAATGTGTAATGCATTCTAACTAGAACAGCTTCATGAGAATAAAAGGGAAACAACATATACTATGAATGAACCATTAAATAAAATAGCAGACTGACCCCCCCCATCACCATATGCACTATTGAAACTATAGGCTGCTTTTTTAAAAACGTTGCTTACGTTACTTTTTGAAATTAAAAGTAGATAAGGGTTTAGAAATATATATATATGCATATATATTTATATATAAGTATATAAATTCTTGTCTGGGAATTAGCTAATCTATTCTGTTGACCTTTGACACTGTTAA
>JANHFK010003759.1:100974-112609 GCA_036250565.1 Sibynophis collaris | reverse complement strand
AATGCTCCAACACTGGAAGTTTTTAAGAAGATGTTGGATAACCATCTGTCTGAAGTGGTGTAAGATTTCCTGTCTAGTCAGGGGGTTGGACTAGAAGACCTCCAAGGTCCCTTCCAACTCTGTTATTCTATTCTAAAATATTACTATAGTATTTGTTGTTTATTTCTATGGATACAAGAAAATAGATTTAATTATTTTTTTTACTGTCTTTTAGTGTCAAACTGCTGGTTAAAAAAAACAAGGAGAAAAGTGTAAATATTTGGCAATTCAGGAAGGTTATAATTTAAAAAGAGGGACCACAGATTTCAGAAATGAGCATAAGATTTTAGAAATTTACACAGGATCTGAAAGATAATAGCAAAATACTCGATCCAGTATTTAGTGTGAATAAATATAATCAGAATGTACGAACAAAAGAAAATGAATTTCTGTATGAGCTTTGTATAGATTCAGCTTAACTGAAATTTGATGACATCCATTATATCTAAATCTCAGATGAAAGGAATTTAATTATAACTGATCCACATTTACCTCCTAGAAAACACATTTACTTAATTAAGTATAACTTAATGAGATAATTACTCCTTTTTGATGTTAAATTATGTGGTAAAGGATTCCAACTGTAGACTGACCTCTCCCATGACTGCAATAGGTGTCTCTCCTGTGGCTTGAGCAACTCGATGTTCAACTAAGTAAAACATATATTCATCATATAACAGACGGATCAGATGAAAAGAACCAAAGCTAGCAGCACTGCGCAGAGTTAAATCTCGAATCACCATTGAGCTATATTAAGATGAAAATACAAATGAAACACATTATCATCCAATAAATATGCCAGAAATTTCTGACACATCCAACATAATTCTAACAATTACATTATTTAAGCCAGGAGACGACAACGTTTTTTTAAAGTAAAGTTAGTTTTCTTGTCAGGAAAGAAAGGGATGTTATACTACATGCTGAAGACTGGCCAAGCTAAAGCAAGTTGTAGGCAGGACCATCCTTTTCTTTTCCAATTCCCTCTTTTCTCTGTCTCAAGATTCAGATACCTCTTGCCAGAAGTATAAACTAATTTCCCTAAATGGCTTTTAAATGTGACTAAGATCTAAATGAATCTAGGGGAGGGTAACAATGGCAACTTTGCTACCTGTGGACTTCAACTCCCAGAATTCTTGAGACAACATGGTTGCCATAGTTGCCCGGCCTTGTCCTAGGTAAAGGGCCCCATGTGACCTCTTGATTGTCTATCTATTATTTAGGCATTACATTTAGACAGCACTTTAATAATTATTGTATAAATGGCTCATCATATACAGCTGGACTTAACTAGCAGTCTTATTATTGGTTGATGGACTGCATCTGTTTCTCTCCTTTCCCTTTAGAATACAAATTCGGCTTATAAGCAACATCAACTAAAAATGAAAACATAACAAATCATATTTGTAAACTTAAAATATGCTTAAATGTTTTCTGTCGGTGGCAGTAGCCCCTGAAGTTAGGATATTAGAAACTGGCTGAAGCAGGCTTCTAGGGTTGTCTTCACCTACTTTCTTTCTTCTTACTTTGGAGGCAATAGAAACGGGTTACTTTAAACAAAGAACAGGATGAAAATATAGTCCCACTAAGGCTTAATTAGAAAAGAAAGGAGTAGAAGGAAGAATGCATAAATCCAAGCTCCACTGCTGCTTATTGACACGTCTTTCGCTCCCCACCCAATATTACTTTTATTAGCGATATGGTACATTAACAAAGATGTACAGCCTCATCTATGATCACTCATGGCTGAGAGCTATGATCAAGTTGGTATACATTCAAAAGCACATTGTATTTCTGTGATGCTTTAAAGCAGCTGTGTCTTTTCTCGGGACTGCATACCTGCTGTGTGATTCTGACAAAAAGAAATGTTTAAAGAAGTGGCAAACAGGTGCTTCATGCCCATTTCTATGCATTTCAAAGAACCTTTTGGCCCTTGAACTCAAAGCACTGCACTACCCTACTGGACTGAGACAAAATATAACCTCTTTACTCAGGGCACTAACCTGTAGAAAGACCACTTTAACAGAAATTGGCGTGCTGCTTTAGGAAAACTAGGTCTTCCTTCATATGGTTTCAGTGCTTGCATCATTACATTATCAAGCCAGGCAGCCCACTGCTCCAGAGTGCTCTGCTGCTGAAGAGTCATCTTGAAATCTGTTTCTAACCGTTGTACCATGTTGTCATCACACTGGCACACCCAGGAAGCCTGCTCCTGTACCAATTCAAAAAAAGTTTAATAGAGGAGTTTGAAGTGCCTGATTTAAATTTAAGTTAAAGGTGCCTAGAAGGCAAAACAATGAGTAAAACTAAAAAAGAGGGAAGCATAAGTACTCAGTGAACAAATCAAGGGATAGAGGACACCTGAATTTTCTTCCACCTAATAAAAGAACTCTGCATGTTATTGCTCTCCCCTTGGGCATGCTTGTGTTCATCTGTGTAATGGGAAACTCTGGATAGGTTGTATCTCCTCCACTAGAGGCGATGTGACTTGAAAAGAGAAGGAAGGCTTAGAACAGAGGTAGGCAACTATGGCGACTTTAGGTCTTAAAATTGCCCATTCCTGTCTTAGAACAAAGCAGTGAACACCATTCTGACCTCAGCTACCCATCCCATAGGGATGCAAGGATGGATTTTCTTCTGGAATAGTTTGCTCAATAGATCCTAGCTCTCAATCTTATTCATTTTCAGATTTGATGGTTTTTTTCAGCCGCTTCTTTCTATACACTAAACTTGATCTAAATTTTTTATTTTTCATAGAGTCATTTGGCTGGCAGACCCAATTCCAAACTCCTTCACATAATGTCTTTCCAACATTCTGTTGATATGGAAAGGATTTTAAAAAGTTTCAAAGGTGGAACAGCAGGAGAAAAGGAGAAATGGAACTGCTGGACATTGGAATGTTTTAGTAAATGAGTTGTATTTTTAAAAAATGAATCATTTCAAATGGGCTGCTAAACATATTTTTTTTCTAAAGCTTTGGCAGATACAGATAGATATCGGTCACAGATATATTAGCATGGATGTTAAGAATCACCTTTCATTGTCTACAAATCAACAGGTAAAAATCAGAGTAGTTTGTGTGTATGTGTGGGAGAATGAGCAACAGAAATCTTTCACAAATCTTTTCTTGCAAAAACAAAATATTATTGTGGCAGGTTTCCTCTAGACCAGGGGTGTCAAACTCGATTTCATTGAGGGCCACATCAGGGTTGTGTTTGACCTTGGGGTGGGTGGACGGGGGATGTGGCCAGTTCAACATCACTTGTGTCGGGGGTGCTTGTGGTGGCCCAAGTGCTCTGCCAGTGAAAACGGACTTCCAAGCTCCATTTTCGGCTGTGATGACCTCCTGCAACCTTCTGACAACGAAAATGGAGCTTGGGAGTGCCGCCCGCCTTGCAAGTGCAGTTTTCAGTTGCAATGGGCTCCTGCAACCCGCTGTCAGCAAAAACAGAGCTCGGGAGGGCTGCACACAGCCCTCCTGAGTTCCGTTTTCATTGGCAGAGGCACCGGTCCTTCACTGTTTTCAGGGCAGCCCCACGGGCCAGATCTAAGCATTCCATTGGCCAGATCTGACCCCCAGGCCTTGAGTTTGGCACACCTGCTCTAGACTGAACTTTCCCTGGCAGCTCTGAAATTCAAATGCAAGGAGGGCTTTTTAAAATTTATACTAGGTTTTTTTACCCCACTTTTATTATTGTTTATAATAACTCAAAGGCAGCAAACATATCCCCTTCCTCCCCCTTTTTTTCCCACAACAACAACAGCAGCAGCAACAACAATAACCACCCTGTGGGGGCTGAGAGTAATGACTGGCCCAAAATTATTTGGCTGGCTTTTATGCCTAAGGCCTAAGAAGTGGCTAGATGTCCCAGTCTCTCGCTTTCTAGTCTGATGCCTTAATGACTGGACCAAAGAATTACAAACAAAGCATCCATGTCATGTCATACCTGGACATTGGCAAAATCAACACGGTTGAGGTCATTGAGCATCTGGTTAATCTGAGAAGTGTTTTGCAAGACAGCTCGGGCTGCCTGAGCCAGATGATTAAGAGATGTGTATCTTCGCAGAGTCTGAGCAAAGGCACTTACAGCGGCAACCTGAGAAAAATAAAGAAAAAAACTTGATACTCCTATTCTCTTATAAAGCTGGTGCTGGCTAGCAAATAAATCATGTTTATCAAGAAATATTACCCAAATGTGTCAATATTGTCTTATAAAGAAATCTGATGAGAATATGACTTTTGGAGATGTGTGCACATGATAACAAGAACGTTTATAATGCAAGTTAAATAAAAACAATATCGTACAAAAAGTGTACAAAGGAAGTGTACATCTTAGAATATTGCGGTACACATTTGTGCCAGTTTGCTGTGAAATATAAAAAACCTAAAGAATATGGCACTTATGCCATCTAGAATTCTTCAGTAAGTATTTGTTAGAGAGGCAAATCTCTCCTCAAAGACTACTACAGCAACATCAAAAGCTTTTACTAGTTAGATCACCACTTGAGCAAGTAATTTAAAATACCCTTTTTCACATAGTCTTTGGTTGATTAGAGAAAAACAATATATTAAAAGAGCAACTACTGTAAAATTTTCCATTCACGTGTAAGTCCCAAAGGTGCTTTTTCAAAGAGCAACTGGACTCTTTTTTTTCTTGAAGATATTTCGCTTCTCATCCAAGAAGCTTTGTCACTTCTGAAGGAGAACTGAAGAAGCTTCTTATATGAGAAGCGAAATATCAAGAAAAAAACAAAGTCCAGTAAAAAGCACCTTGGGGACCACCATGACCTGGATGACTGAGTTCTCCATAGATATTCACACGTAAGAGACAAAAATCTCAATTTGAATTTCTCCTCAAATAATGGAAAAATCTCATTTGGCAAATCCATCTGAACAATTTATGGCAAATTATACAAATTATGTTAATGAGATAGATTAAGGTATAATGAACAGTCTTAAAAATTCCCTTTCTCAAAGCAGTCTGCTAACTGGAGGTATTACTGTATTTTGATGCTCACAAATATATTACATATATGACACTATATTTAGTGGAAAAATTATATTATTACATTATTTCTTTCCCATGAACCATCTGGGTGAGGCGTCACATGGACCACAGACTGAGAACTAGTGATTTAGATATGAGTAAATGAACTTTCTACAGCAAAATTTGAAGAACAGGATAGACTGGCAATATAAAACCAAAAGCAGATTCTATGCGATTTTTTAAAAGGGTTCTTTTGTAGTGTCTTTTTATAAACGAAATAGAGGAGGTAATGTTGAACTATTAGTGTTTGTAATATCTTTTTTGTTGCAAATGATTTTGAAAGCAAGAATAACTCTTTAGCTTACCTTGGTTTGAATCATTCTCTGGGGAATATTGTTCATGGCATTGGAAAGCCAACCTTCAAGGCTTTTTGCAAAATTGCGAATGGCTTGGGTCAAGGCACCTATGCATGAAAAGCAAGCACACAATAAATAAAAAAAAAAGTCAAGGCATGAATGTATTGACAGATCAATGTCCTTGAATATTACAACTAAATTGTAAAGGGAGAGAGCAAATGCTAATGCATGTTACTAATCAACACAGAAAAGAAATACTATATAATTATAAGTAGCACTATTCTAGTACAACATACCTATAGAACAGCAAATCTTGAAGGCTGCAGTGACTGTTGTCACTGAGATGCTAATCATATGTCTATGCTGTGTAATTTTGGACTATAATCAAAAGTTCTTAATATAAAACAGTATTTTGCTATATTGGACCCAATATCAACCTGAAAATATGGAGTCATTTTTGCAGTAAAATGTAGATCCCAGATCAGAATCAGTGACTTGTTAATTCTTCAATACACCAAGGAACACAAATGTGACAATCTTACTCTAGGCTACATATTATTTCAGGAAGGCATTTGATCCTGCTATGAAGTTAAAAGTAATAAATTGTTCACTCTTAACAATTTCTGTGGTAGGAAAAGAATGCTAATATTTGGATGTGTTCTATGTACTATCCTATAGAAATGTATTTTATTATGCACACTATTATGCATAATAGTATGCATACTATTATGCATCATAATTTGATCAACTGCAGGGGAAATTGTTTGGTAAACATTAGTTTTTACAATGCGGTGTCTTAAAATGTATTATTTGGTTTTAAAATGTAAGCATGAAAAGTAATACTAAGCAGTCACAGAATGTTTTAGCTATTCTTTGAAAAGAATGATTTTCATCCTATAACCCAATTCAAGAAGTTGTTTTAGATACATTGTAACATTTTATGACTAATATGATCTTTCAGTATTTTTCTTTAAACAGCAAATCTTTACTCTATCCCTCATCTATCTGAAAGCGTCATGTATTTATACATTTATGGACACCCTGAGATTTCCAGAAGTGTATCATATACAGTGTTTATTTTTTTTAAAAAAGCATTAGCTTCTTTGTTCCCCAAATCAGAGTCAATTGAGACTTGTCTATTTAATAGCCACAACATACCGGCTGTTAGGAGGAAAAATGAAAGAAAAACCCAGGAATAGATTATTCTGTGGGAAGACATGGCAGGCTAATCAGAATTGTAACAGATACAGCTTGCTTTAGTCTTTTCCAGTATATGGAAATGAATTATATGATTTATGTAGTCAAATGAATTATGTTATTTACATAGGCAAAAGAGCATCAGACATACAAACACAGACAAACGTATAACCATATTTTGGAGAAGACAAGTCTTCCAAAACTATATTAAAAATGCATTTAAAAATGGGGCAGAAGGGGACTTATTCTATGATGGCTCAGTGGAGAAAACAGGGATGGGTGCCTAAATGTCTGAACAGAAATACTGCAAGTCCCTCTGATATAATTCAGAAATCAGGAGGAAGCCAGTGGTACTTTTTCCAAGTAACAACTTTTACTAAAAATTAGCTTTTGTGAGCTGCAGCTTATCCTTTGTTGTTGTTGCTGTTGTTATTGTTGAAAAGACTGTTACCAGACCCCTCCTGATTTCCCCCCACCCCACCGTAAATGGCCAAGGCTATCTTTTTTCATTGTAACTGAGACACCACTTTCCCCTTCTTTGCTGGGGAGAGCTGGAGGACTCCCAAGATGGCCTTCACAAGTACCAGAGAAATCTGTCCATGTGAAATGGCTCATATGAGCAAATGAACTGGCTACTTTCAAGACTCTGTTACAGAAAGTGTGAAAGCCACATTTCCTATATGCACCACAGAAAACTAACTCTGTAACGTCATTGTTACATTGTTTTGGTGCTTTTTGCTGAAAGGCCTATAGTAATGCAAGATAAAAATAAAAGCGATAATATAAATTAAGAAGAGTAAATGTTTAATATTGTTTATACTAACAAAGACCATAGTAATTGCCCATAGAAACCATTCTTTAGAGTAGTATGAATATTTGATGGCTAAAAGCCTATTAATTTTCAGAGATGTATCTGACATTTGATTTTAAGCTGTAATAAATTGCAACTTTAATGTTATATATTTTCCTTTAAACCAAACTAGCTAAATGGATGGCTAGATTAGACTAGAGATTTAGAGATTAAAAGAGTGAACTACTTACCCTGGAATATAACATTAGAATGAAGTAGCAGCTGTTTAATACTTTTATTAGTATTAACTAACAAGTTACAAACAGCTGCTCATTATTTAAGGGTATCAAACACAGTACTAAAAATGTTCCCACTTTAAAATTAAATAGCAGAGTGGTAGAAAGATGATCAGGGAAGATAAAAAGGTACAAGGTCAGGACCCATAAAATACTATTTTAAAAACACACAAAAACACTTTAATAATTAATCATTTCAGAGGAGTCTCATTTCAAATAAATCCAAATAATTTTATTTCAATCCCCAAAATACCTTTAAATTTATATGACATCTTTAGATGAATAGAATAGAATGGAGCAGAGCAGAGCAGAACCGAATAGAATACTTTGTTTAGCCAAGTGTGTTTAGAAACAAAGGAATTTGTCTCCTGTGCAGAAGCTTTCAGTGTACATACAAAGCAACATAACAACAACAACAATAATAATAATACCAATATGAAGGGGTAGAAATGAAGATAAGAAGATAGATAAGAAGATAAGATAGAAAGTTAGACAGACAGAGATAATACAAGTGGTCCTTGATTTACAACCACGATTGAGCTCCAAATTTATGTTGCCAAGGAAACATTTGTTCAGAGAGTTTTGTCCCATTTTACAACTTTTTTTGTCACATTTGTTAAATGAATCACTGCAGTAGTCAAGTTAGTAAGATGGTTGTTAAATTAATCTGGCTTCCCTATTGACTTTGCTTGTCAGAAGGTTTCCAAAGATGATCATTGGATTCCAGGACCATCATAAATATGAGTCAGTTGCCAAATGTTTGAATTTTAATCACATGACCACGGGATATTGTAAGTCATAAGTGGTCACAAGTAACTTTTTTCATCGTTTTGTAACTTTGAACAGTCACTAAATGAACTGTTGTAAATCAAGGACTACCTGTAATCCGCACAAGAGCAGGAAAGGGAAAGTTCTTGTTAGCTGTGGATAGCTCATTTTAGACAAACTTCAGCAGGCAGGACAAAGCCAACAGGGTAGAATTTTTGGATGATGGTGGTGGTGTAGCCCATTCTGTCCTTCCTCCCTTGCTCAGATACTGAATAATAAGATAAGCCATATGAAAAGAAACAAGATGGAACAACTGTTTGTTCAGAAATCTTCAGGTTCTAGAATCCCTCCAACTTTAGCTCTGAGTGGGATTGCATTGACCCTGAAAGAATAGTCTGCAGTCTGAGGGCTATTTTAGTCTTGCAGGACCTGCTAGTACTGCCGGTGGAAAATGTGGCCAAGATGATGTTTGCCCCGCTGAATCTGAGGGCCAGCTGTGGCCCTTTCTGCATCAGGAGGTATGGCAACAATAACTCAAGTCCTTGTCATCTTGTATTTGGAGAGCGTACTTCACTTTACATAGTACTGTCCTTGAAAGGCAATCTGGTACTTCAATTGGTCCAGAATGCCACTGCCCGGCCAGTACAGTAGAACAATGCCATTTTTACAATTGCCTTACAATGATTTCCAATATCCTTCTAGATCCAGCTCAAGGTCACGGTTATAATCTATGTAGCCCTTTATGATTTGGGTCCTTATTAGCTCTGAGACTGTTTGACGCAGGTAGTAATTTTATATTCATTCTACTTAAGCCAAGATTCTCTTCCTTTGAGAAATCAAGAGAGAGGATGCCAGGGAACAGGTCTTCTGGGTTGTACCTTCCCTTCTGTGAAACAGCTTGCTTTCCCCTTCCTGCCACTGCTCCACATAACAGTCCTTCAGGACAATGAGTACAGTTTAGTGGAAGCAGCTAAATTATGAGAGATTTAAGTCTGAAGCTACATGTGAGTTTTAATTTTTCCTGGTCAGTGAATATTATAAACTTTTGCCCCTGATCAGAAGAGGTGGCAACATGCAAATTAATGTCATACATTAAAAAAATAAAATAACAAATTATACTGGAGTGCAACATTGTGAAATGATGAGTGATTTACTTTAGCACAGGTGGACTGATGCTAGCTAGATACAGCATTTGCAATCGTAATTTCATTAGCAGTAAATGAGAGAACAGAATTCTGTTCTTGCATTAACAAAGATGACTCTTTCCCACAATATTGCTTTCTACTGTCTTTTGTTTTTCTAATAGTTTTCACCAGCACTGCCATCACACCCCAGATTTTCAAAAGCTAGTATTACACTGGCTACCTCCTACAGAATATATTGTTTAAAATTTGTGGTTTCTCCATGTTCATTTCAATACTCTATAATTTTCCTATCTTTTATTGTCTAGCACCCTATCAGCTCCTATAGAGGTTTCTGGTGTATTTAAAAGTCATCATCACCAACAACTTTGTTTCTAGCAAGGCATTTCTAAAATAAGAACCTACTAACATTGACAAATGTTTTGTCTAGAACAGGAATAGAGAGATTTTTAAGATACAAATGCATAAGCCCTCAAACAATATGGCCAATGTTTAGAAGTTATAGGAACTGTAGTCCAAATCATTTTAAAGGCAGCAGAAATATATGATCGATTTGCCAATTTGAGGTAACCCTAAGTAAAATTATACTAAACAGTGCTCTTGATATAATATCAAAAGATCACAACACTGGAGTACAATGTTGACTAGCCTCCTTGTGGTGTACCCTGACTTTGTCACAGCTAAATAATCTACACATTCTGGCTGCAGGATCTCCCAGCAAGAAGCAGCAGCAGGAGTACTGAAAATTTAAAAAAAGACAAAACTGGTTAATGCTGTATCCTGTTATGCCTTACAAAATAAAGGAAAATCACAACACTGTTTTTTGGACTGCAAAAATCCTTCACAAAAGAACCTTCAGAAAACAAGGAGTGTTTATGAAACATTGATTTTTTTACTGATTAACACATTCCACATCTGCCACATCTTTTTCTGAGCGTGCGTAACTGCAATTGAAGAGTGCTGGGCTGTCTCTGCACGGATGGTAGATGGCTGTGTTTCTGAAAAAATCACAGGAGTCTGGAAATAGACATTACTGTTCCAATGATTCAAAAATGGATGTTTTGTAAGCCTTCCCCAGTCCTTTTAAAGGATGTGCACAATATGGCTTTAATTCTTAGCACTCAAATATTCTTTAGTTTTATTTGAGAAAGCTTGCAAGTGAAATAGAACAAAACCAAAATAAAAATGGCCTTAATAATAAGGCTTGATGCTGTTAAAATGACTTGAATGTGCAATTTCAACTTCATAAGTGCACTTTAAGATAGGAAAAGCATGAAAATCAACACTCTCTCTACCCTAGCAGATTCCTAGACTCCACATTCATTCATTTAAAGAAAGCATAAATTCAACTAAGTAGCTTTTGGTTCCAATATTCTAAAAGCCATACAGCCACCAATTGTCTGCCAAATCCCCCCTGCTGAAAAAAAATTCTTCCAATCCTCCTAACTCTCCAAGCAACTCACATGTCACTGATCTTAGTTATCCCAATAACTTATAAATTTTTCCTTCTGTCTCCCTAATTATAAAGATGACAGACTTAAAATAATATATCCAGCATGTTCCAGTACACTGCACCATAGTTTATTGTCTATAGATTCTCTACTACTACCCTTGTTGATATCATTACTTCTATTTTAGAAACAAGGGAAGAAACAGATAATGACTTTTCTCTGCTATAAAAACATGGGCTTTCTATATCTGAATACATATCACAAACCAACGCAGCTACAATTTTTGATGGCAGGGATGGGTAGTTATAATACAGGGCCGACTTCCTCCACCCCACCCCAAAAACTTGAAATCCACTAAATGGCCCTGGTACAAAAGACAGAGGCTTAGAATTGAAGTATATTGTGCTCAGAAACAGATACAGCAAGATTTAACCAGATTTGCTGTAAGATAAGTCCCTTACAACTCTAAATGAACTTCTACAAATGATCTAAGGCAGGGGTCGGCTATCTTAAATACTCAAAGAGCACTCAACCCATTTCCTACAGAAAAAAAATACATGGGAGCCACGAAACCTGGGTGGGCATGGCCAACTCGATGTCACTCACTC
>JANHFK010003759.1:76859-90191 GCA_036250565.1 Sibynophis collaris | reverse complement strand
TTTTTTATGTAAAAATTTACCAAAAATTTTCCAAATACCCTTTTCCCAAAAACCAATAAAACTTTGACTTTTAAAAACAGTCTCGTTCAATCCCCATAATCACATGAAAGTTTTTGCCAAGCTGAGAGGATTCCATTAAGATAAAATACTAAGAATGTTAAGAAATTATTTTTATAGAAAGAATAGCATCATATATTATTATTGTGGTTGGTTGCACAGTCAAACAGATACTTACATTAAATTTTGCATTTTTATCCACCTATCAAGTCCTTCCCAAGAACCAGGGATAGTCAGATTAATATTATTAATTTCAAACAAGGCACATAATTCCTAAGCAGTAACATCTCCTTCAATTTAAATATGTCTCTCAGTGACTCCACAGGCATATCTATGTCGGGGTTTTGGGTTTTTTGGTTTATTTTTACAACAACACACAAAGTTGGGGAGAAAGGATTGCTAACACCTTAAAGATAGGCTCAGTTCAGTGGTGAGAAATGTAAGGTTCTGCACTTAGGAAAAATTAGATGCAAAGGTACAGGGCAATAATGCTTGTGAGGAGAATCCAAGTGCCCTAGATTAAGCATGAGCCAGCAACATGGCACTATTGCCAATAAAGCCAATGTAGTTTTTGGGCTGCATCAACAGAGGCACAGTGTCGAAATCACAGGAAGTGATAGTACCACTCTTTGCTCCACTGGTCAGACTGCACCAGGAATACCATGTCCAGTTCCGATTGCTACAGTGCAGGTAGTCCTCACTTAACAACCACTTATTATGTTAGGTGCAAAAGGCCAGCAGCTGCCTCAGCACGCCTTTTCAACAGCAGCAGAAAAAAGAAGGCAAGAGTTAGCTGGGAGCAGCAGAGGCAGACAATGCAAGATGGCCAACAGGGCAAAGATAGGAGGGAAGATTCGGTAGGTGGGTGGGGGAACTGAAGTGGAGGCAAATATGGCAGTGCAGGAAAAGTATGAGGTCCTTGCCTAACAACCGCAACTGGGATCACTGGATCAGCAGTTGCTAAGCAGTCCAGTCACATGATATTTTGCTTAACAAGTGCTTCATTTAATGATGGAAATTCCCGGCCCAATTAAGGTTGTTAAGCAAGGGCTATCTGTACATATCAAAAACATTCCACTTATCAAAGTCCACAATTGTTGGTCCTGTCCCTTCAGTTTATTGGTCATATAATACAGATACTGCAATGTCCTATCCCTATCAACACTGAAATCTACTAAATGCAAAGTACTTATTTTAAGAATACTTTACCTTTGTTTCTGCTGCATGGGTTGTTGTCTCATAGCCATATATTGCATGTCCTCTTGTAGTCGATTAAGAGGAGAGTCTGGCTTGACACGAATCCCATAGTAATGATATTTGGAATTCCCCCTTTGGGAAAAAGCAACCAACAATCAATAAACAACCACTGAGATGTTGCTGAAATAGCACAGATCCTGAGCTATGTTAGCATTAAGGCTGCTTCCAAAGAGGCAGTTCACAGAGCAGTGGCTGGTATTCCAACTCTCCCTTCTAAGCAAACAAAAGGTAACAAGCAGAATATACCATATGAGCACACACTCACACACACATCTGAGATTTATTTAGATTACTAACACACTTGCCTTTCATAGCCATCCAAACAAAGCTCCTATTTGTGATTCTAACTAGCTGGCCATGCTGAAATCCTGTATTCCATAAAGCAATTCACATGCTCTAACTATACTCCATGGTTTCTAGAGACCATTGAGCATGTTCACTTCTCACAGGGACATTTAGAGAACATGAGAAAAGCAATACTAGATAAGTTAAGCATCCTGTTTCCATAGCAGCCAAAGAACTATCTACAGAGAAACCACAACCTGAATGGTATAGAATATGAAGGGTATAGAATCTGAATTTGAAAATAATATTTTTCTCATTTATTGTCCTATATGAAGGCAACACTTTTTAACTTACTTACCGTTCTGTTACAACTGACACTCAGAATGACTTGTAGTTATGAATAACTTATGAAACCCCTTGTTGGATGTGTATAATATGCTGCATAATTCTGTATGTTGGCTATCTGTATTTGCCATCTTGTTTATTTATTCTGTTGTATTTTTCTTTATCCTATTATATTTTATCCAGTTTTTCCTGTACTGCAAACTGTCCAGAGTAAATTGGGAGTCAGATGGCACCAAAATAAATTGAATCAAATAAAAAAATAAATTTATCATCCATAAATTGATACTATGTCCTCTGGTACACAAGGGGTCAATGTTTTCTCTAATCTATCTGCCCCATCCCCATATCCTCTTTCCTACTCAGTCACTGTCTATGGATATTCTTAATCATTCAGATCATGGTTGTCCCAAAGGTACTTTTTACAAAAAGGCAACTGGATTTTTTTTTCTTTCAAAACATTTTGCTTCTTATCCAAGAAGCTTCTTCAGTTCTGATAGTCCATCACCGCTAGCTCGGGCATGTCTTGAAAATGTGTTTTTGTATGTCTGCAGTGTTTCTGTTCCTAAGTACCGTATATTTGTATGATTCAGTTTTTGTATACTACATCTGCAGATAGAGCCTTTCTACCATGCTTGAAGTTTATTTAAAACCACAATAACAGAAGCAAAGTTAAAAAGAATAGTTAGATCAAGATGATATTACCTAATCCATGATATTAGTATGATTACCAATTGGTAGCATAGCCAGAGAATTTCTTAGAAAAATTAATTCTTTTAAATATGGGTTTTACCCAAATAAAACCAAAAAGGATTCCAAAAAAGTGGGAAAAATACTTTATGAGGTATATGGAAAAGAATTATAAGACAAACATTAAAAAAATTATATTTGTTGAAGGAAATTGAGTTGGGATGTAAATGAATTCTTCACATTCGTTGTTCTAGTTGCATCTGAATTGACCTGAATCATTATGACAAATGAAAAATAAACTAATCCCTAATTCTGGATAGTATACAGTGAAAGACACATAAGTAGTATGTAACAAAAAGCAACGACTCCCTAAAATTAGCACTCAGCCTCTAAAAGTAGAAAATTAAATAATGGTAAGCAGTGTATTGTAGGGTGATTCCCGTCTTGCCTTAGAACCTGGCCTGGACCTCCATAGCTACTAAAACAATCATGTTAAGGCAATGCCCAATCCTAACAAGTGCAGAAACATTTGGAGGGAGGCAAAGGTGGAATTCCACTTTACAAACTTTAAGACTTTGTATTTGTTATATAGAATTGCCATAAAAAACTTATTTATGTGGCTACATCAATTTGCACAGCCTGGGGGGGGGGGGGGAGTTAATCCAGGCCAGCAGAAAATATGTGTATTACATGTAGTCCTCAATTTACAACTATTTGTTTAGGAACTGTTCAAAGTTATACCGGCACAATGTGGCTTATGACTGTTATTCATATTTATGACTGTTGCAGCATTCCCGTGGAGACGTTTGGCAACTGGCATGTATAAACCTCAAAAACATACTAATGTGCTTTGAACTAGCAGTAATTATCCCCCCTTTGAGTTATGGGGAAAAGTTAAGTCAACTTTTAAAAAACTCTGCCTGCCAGACAGCAATAAATTCTAAGTCACAAATCACTACAAAAGAAACTAAAAATTACATTTCCAATAAGTGAATCTATTGTGTAATATAAACACTTTGGGGATATTGTGCACATTTTGAGCCACTAGGTCTCCAAAATAAAATAGTTGGAAAACTGGTAAAGGTACATAAAGAGACTCCAAATAATTAGATGTCTAAAATATTACACTACGGAAGACCGTAGTGTCTATAGCTTAGAAAAAGATCATAAAAGTGGAAATGAAAGTATGCTTAGGATCGAAAATGCGGACAATATGTTTCTCTCTTTCTCATATTACTCATCTGAGTTACACATTAAAACAATATGCGGTAACATTCAGGACAAAGTACATTTTACACAAGGTTTTTTAACACCAATTTTTTTTCAAAGTCTGTCCAAAAACAAATGCATATAGCATACAGCTATCAATGACAACTATTCCCTAAGTGACATTACTCTGCACTTGCAGACTCAATGCCATAAATACTACTTCCTCAAATTATAGTGGGAAAAGGCTATGCAACTTGTTGATCAGACTTTGACTTGACCTAATGAGATTCCTTTTACATGCCAATGTTGGCCTCAGTGCAGTTGCTCTTAGATGAAGTAATAATTATACCCCAAACCTTGATTTTCTTACACCAACCTGGTTCCCAATCTTCTGGTCCGTAGGCCCATGAAAATTGACCGTATGAGTTTTCCAAAAGAAGCAGCATTGACAGGGTCCAATTTATGCTCCTGACAGTGTCTCAGGTAATGGTTGTAGAGAGTGCTTCTGGGAAGGCTCACCCCTTCTGCTGTTTCATAGTTGTCTAAAAGCCATTGAAGCTATTTCAGTTTAGGGACAAAGAAAAAAATAAGACAAGTTAAAAGAACAATTAAGAGGCTTCATTAGAGATTAAATAAAAGTTATTGTCTGAACTAGCCCCCTTTTCCAACTCCAGGATAATTCTCTCAAGCTTAGTGTATTACTTAATTATAACTTTACAGATAATGGGGAAAAAGCAGAATCCACTTATGACCCCAGACAACACTAAATACTTCAACAAAATAGCTGCAATTTCATTTAAAATGAAATAATATATACTTAGAGAAAAAGTGTTAGTCCTTGAGAAAATGTGAGCAATACTGAAGGTAGTTTATACAAGCCAAAAAGGAATGGTATTTATGAAGTAAATATAATCTATGTATTATGGGACCAGCAAGTTTAAGGTTATTGCACAATTTTACTGGAATAATAATAATAATATTTTGCTTTGTTAAAGAGCAAAATCTGTCCTTACAAGTGATAAAATTTAATTTATCTGAAAATTTCATTTGGCCCTGTAAGCTATTTCTCTCAATGATTTTATTTATTTCACATGTGAAACAAGGCGGTCTATGTTTAATGTTAATAATTGCATGTTAAGCAGTATATTTTACATACTTGTGATATACATGGAACAGAGTTCATTTATCAATGGAGAAAGCAAAAGAATCAATTCCATAACATATAAAATAGGCCACCTTTATCAGGAGAGAGCACAAAATATATTGTTTAATAAAAATCTCTTTAGCTATGCTATAGTTTTGATAAAATGCCCTTAGAAAGGGTTAGGATTCCTTGATTAAGCAAAACTCTTAATTTCCCCAAACTTTGGAAAGTAAAAATGGCATGTCTTCAAATAGCACCCCCTCTTTCACTTGACTCTGCAGAGTTACTGTAAAGATTCAGCTGACAACAGGTGGTTCTGATGCATCTCTGTTTGGGGTGTGACTGAATCATTTAATCACACTATCAAAAGAGACAAGGAAAAATAACACATTTTGTAGCAACATAGCCAGAATAAGGTGACATCTGAGTAAATCATGCACAGATGCAACAGAAAGCTTAGAAGTAGTATTAACTGTTGCTGCTGCTGCTGCTGCTATTTCTAAAAGTTCCTTTGCCAGAAGCATCATGGAATACATTCATTTCTCTATTCCCAGTGGCAGCAGAGGAAAAACAATATATATATAATCTTGGGTTTTAATAAGTGATGATGCTATACAAGATTATTTTTTATTCTTCAAAACATTTCCTACTTACTGTATATTAAAGCTGGGGAAACTGATTAGCCATGAATTTATTATAAAACTCCAAGCAATCTGATGTATAAGCAGCACCCATCTGTGCTAGGTCCCTTGGAAAAGTGAATTACTGTATATAAAGCAACAGCATTTGCATTGCCTTTAGTGATGAAGTAGAGGTGTTAATTCACTCTAGTCATCAGACAACTTTGAATGTCAAAACTCCCCAAAGCAACTAAGGGGACTCTCCCTATCAATCTTGACACTTGTTAAAGTGTCACTAATGCATGAGTTCTTGGCTGTTACAGAAAAAAATAATGCCAATATTGAAAACTCAAAAATAATCCAATTGGCAGTAGAGTTATACATACAGTGAAATGATCCAGGCTATTAAGTACAGGTAATCCTAGACTTTGTAAACCGCTTGGAGAGGACTGTAAAGCACTGTAAAGCGGTCCATAAGTCTAAGTGCTATTGCTAATGCTTTTATTTTGTTTAATGATGGTCAGGAATTATAATGATCTTGAAAAGCCCATCATATGGGCTTTGGCATATGACAGCCCCTAAATACTTTGAGTTGTTGTGCAAGGTTGCACCACCATTTCTGTGGTTACATGATTGTGATCTGGGTGTTTGGCAACCTGCTCACATTTATGACCAGTTGCAAAGCGCCCTGTGATCATGTAATGTCATGCACACGATGACATCATCCACATAGAACGGAGCTGAACTCTTTTGGTGGGGTGCAGAAACGGAGCTCGAAACCTGAGGGAGGATTGGATTTCAGCAGGAAGGATTGCCAGCTCCTGAGGGGAGAGGCAGTGTGGCAAGGAAAAGAGTGCAGGGTACCTTCTGACAGTATCCATTCAGGGGCTGACAAATCCTGTATGGATTTTGACAGGGAGAATGTTCAGTGTTCTTCCCCACCCCTCATGTGGCACCCTGCACTCCTTACCTTGGATTTAACCCATTTAAGACCTGCAAGGCTCCTTAATGACTTCAACCAAGAGTGCCAGGATTATGTTTGTTGAGCAAAGCAGTCACGTGACATCTTGCTTAATGACCACTTCACTCAACAACCAAGATCTTGGTTTCAAATATGGCCATAAGTCAAAGACTACCTGTACATCAGGCCTCGTAAAAATTATGTTGCATCTCTGGTAATTATAATAAAAACATTATATGGAAATCAGTGTATTCAAGATCCAGGAGATGAAAACAGCTAATGAAAACAGTCACGCATTAAAATTAGAAAGGTGGACTGAAAGGAGTTCCATTTCTGACTTAGCATGCTGTGCACTTTTTTCCCCATGCTGCTATAAAAGCACCACTTTAATCAAGTCAGTGGAACAGAATAATGGGTGCTATTTGCTGTTGTATAGTCAGCCTGCTTATTGCAGATCATCTTTAGCAGAGATACACAATCTCTACGTTTCTCAACTGCTCTCTCTAATAACCAGCAATATGAGTTTCTTACACAAAAGAATAGTTTTCGATAGTGAAAATGACGTTTATAGTGAATAATTTGAAGGTGCCAATATACATTCAGTTAGCTTTATTGTAATTGACAATAGCATTAAAACATACAAACATGTGATTTGTTAAAATTATTATAAACAATCTCATTGGTATGTATCAAAATACTAAGTTTTAGGAATATGAGCAACACTACACTGTCAAGCTCAAATCTTTGATAATACTGCATACCAACTAAACCTAGATTGTAATTTTGGAAGGGCAGCTATTACCAACAGTTGACAATTACTGAGTGAGCTTACACTTGATAAGAAAATTTATTTACCTTCACACCACAATTCAGCAAGCTCTTTTCCATATCTTTCCCTCTGCAACTAAAAGCCAATTTTTTTTGTCTCTCACATTCGCTGACTGACCATTTCATGTTTTCATTCTCTGTATAGCTGATCAGAGAATCTGATCTTTAATTGCTATCAGAATGCTGATATGCAACAAAGGAAATCATAATCGTTGTCTTTTATTAAATATGCTAATGAACTGAATAAGCACCTCTCAAGCCAGAAACCAAGAATATCATAGCTTAATGCACATAATTCATTAAAATTAACCAGAATGGATTAAAGTGTCTATGCCCGTGATGGCGAACCTATGGCACGTGTGCCACAGGTGGCAGGTGGAGCCGTATCAGTGGGCACGCGAGCTTTGCCCCAGCTCAGCTGCGGCTCGCATGCGCACGCCGCACAGCTGATTTTGGGGCCTTCCAGGCCCACTGGAAGTCAGGAAGCAGGCTGTTTCCGGCCTCCGGAGGGCCTCTGGGGGATGTGGAAGGCCATTTTCGCCTTCCCCAGGCTCCTAGAAAGCCTCTGGAGCCCAGGGAAAGCAAAAAAACAGGCCTTCTGGTCCCACTGGAAGTCGGCAAACGGGAGGTTTCCGGCCTCCAGAGGGCCACTGAAAGTTGGCAAATGGGCATGTATGGGGATGGGTGTAATGAATTA
Organism: Sibynophis collaris; assembly: GCA_036250565.1. Lineage (NCBI taxonomy): Eukaryota > Metazoa > Chordata > Lepidosauria > Squamata > Sibynophiidae > Sibynophis > Sibynophis collaris. Next base: position 82,101 of record JANHFK010003759.1, on the reverse strand, counting down.
TGGGTGTGGGCACATGAGCACGCGACCACCACCCCCGGTGCACCTCCTGCTTTTGGCATGCAACAGCAAAAGGGTTAGCCATCACTGATCTATGCTCTTCCTATTTGTGCCAAAATAAATGAATAATGACAAAAGATAAATTATGCATGTCATTTTTTTTTCATCCTAGAATGGATCATGAAAAATAAAGCATTTTCCCACTTTCTGGTACCTTACTGGCAAACTTGTCTGTATAGATTTTTTGGCTATGATATGGAAATAGATTTGCCACTGGCTTCTTCTAGAATTTTTCCTGACTTTCTCAATCAAGCCACAATCCTAGTTAAGAGCTGTGGTGGCGCAGTAGTTAGAATGCAGTATTGCAGGCTAAATCTGCTGACTGCTGATTGCCAACAGTTTGGCAGTTTGATTCTCACTGGCTCAAGGTTGATTCAGCCTTCCATCCTTCTGAGGTCGATAAAACAAGGACCCAGATTGTTGGGGACAATATGCTGACTCTATCAGCTGCTTAGAGAGGGCTGTGAAATGCTCTGAAGTGGTATATAAGTCTAAGTGCTATTGTTATTCCTTGGTGGTCTCCACTTACAGATTAACTAGAGGTACCCCTGCTTAACTTCCCAGCCTAGACAGCCGCTTTCCCAGATAGATGATCCATCTTTAATTAATTCTATATCCATATCACTTGGCATAGATATGGCTGACACAGCACAGTCAAGGAATCTTCTTAAGAATGTTGCTTACAGATTTCACTGACAAAGGATCTTTTGAACTAGATTAAACAGCAAAAAGTTCTATCACAAGCAGTACAGTAGTTTTAAGGTAGTAACAATTAATGTAATTAATTAATGTAATTTGAAACAACAACACATCGAGAATTTAACAAACAGCTGCTCTGCCACATAATTTTAAGTGGATGCAGTGTACAATAGGTCTGAGGAAATAGTAATAGCAACAGTTTATTAATTGATTAGTTTTACAGCCATATGAAAAAAATGAAATTAAAGTACATGATCTGATTCCGGGATAAAAGAAATAAAATAAAATGCAGTGATAAAATACATGTGGTAATATCAAGAGTCAGCATTGCCCTTAGAGAGTACCTCCATTTATTCAATGTATTGGGTTCTTACAGTAGTTCAACGGACCTAATTATAAACTTAGCAATTCTGCTTACAATATATAATGAGAGCCTGGGAGGAAATAAGGCAATCTAGGATTCAGATCCCAGTGGGCTGTTCTTTCCAATGGGAATGATAAATATCAAAGCCTAAGGGAGGGACAGTCAAACAAAACACAAGCAATATTTTCAATGGCTTAAGTAGTACATATATATGTACTCTCATGATATAGCCAGTGATGGAAGTGTCCATATTTGGCCCTGGAATCCAACAATGCAAATATTGCTCTACAATAGGCTCTTCTTAAAGATTGTGTCAAACTCAATCAACAAGCATTTTTCAAATTGCAAATTTGTTCTTAGACAACCAACTTAAAATATATATTTTTGGCCAATAACTCCATGTCAGTTTGAGCATTGATATCTAGGACTCTGGTTCCATGCATGAAAGGCAATTGAAAGTAAAACTCATGTTGTGATATAACTTTGATAAATTATACCTGAGCAAATAGGATTTGAATAATCTCAAGCAAGAAACAAATAACTGACAGAGGTTGATGCAGAATTAGTTTATGATTACCATTAGCATTGTAGCTAATCAGAATTTCCTTGCTCAGTTGTAGCCCACTAATTCAGGTTCCACAAATAAGGAATGGACATCAATAAAAAAGAGCAATTATTAACAATAATTTTAAGAACTAAACACAAACATAATATGGTCTTCATAAGTCATTTAAGGTTTTGCTATTGGCACACACTCCAAAACTGTGAATTAATTGCATGATTCATTATTGTGAAATTCTGTTCCAAAACAAATCTGCAATTGCTATTTTATACAAAGGCTGACATTAAGTGAAATATTTATAATCAATAAAGATACTTCCCTTTCTACCAGTTCTGAATGCTAGTTTTTCATCTTAATTTTCAGGAAAATGTACACCATAGAATAGCACAGTACACAAATTCAATTTAAATCTAAAATGTTTTATGAAATGTAACTCAAAGTCAGTGCAGCTGCTGTTTATCTATTTAGTGCTCGCCTTCTCTAAATGATAATCTAATCCTCCAGGGTGAAATATGTATCACAGCAACAAGTTCATGTAGAAAAGATAGCTCTCTTCCCTACAAGAGATATGTTGTGAGATGACAGACCTTTTCTATAGTGGCCCTTGCATCACAGCACATGCCTCCCTCCGCAGTGCATTTGGCTCTCTTCCTCTGAAGAGAGGTCTGAAATTTATTCTATCCCCCCCCCCTCAATTTATTGTAGTCATCTAACTTGGATAAGGGCATGTTCTATTTTTAAATTATGTTTAAATTTACAAAGTAAACAGAAAGTACAGGACCATAATTTTAAGATGCCGTTTTTCTGTTAGAAATGTTACTAATAAAAACAACATAAAAATAAAAATAAAAACAGGTAGTCCTTGATTTATAACTATTCAGTGACCATTAGAAGTTACAATGAAAGTGAAAAAATGACATATTTTCACATTTACGACTGTTGCAGCATCCCCATGGTCGCATGATCAAAATTCAGGCATTTGGCAATTGCCTGTATTTATGACAATTGCAGTGTCCCGGGGTCATGTGATCCTGATCTGTAAACTTCTCAACCGACTTCAATAGGCAAAGTCAATGGGGGAAGCCAGATTCGCTTACCAACTATGGCAAAATGTCATGTAATGGGACTAAATTTACTTAACAACTATCCTGCTTAGCAACTGAAAATTTGGACTCAATTTTGATTGTAAGTCAGGGACTACCTGTACTTATACTCGGTGAAGGCTGAATAACTTACAAATTATCTGATTTAGATAACTAAAAATAAATATTGTATAAATTGGTTTGTTTTTCAGATAGAGAAGTGTTATAGATTCTATATGTAAACAATATAAATTATTATACTAACTTGCAATGAAAAATAGGACAATTGACTTTCCAGTGTAATATTTAATAATTAAACAGTAAGTGTGCCTACAATGCCACAAACTAATTGACAACATCTATTTGAAATTATTCAAGTGCTCCAGGGCACCAATTAAACCTCTTGCTGGTTTTTTGCATGAAGGAAGGTTAAAGCAAAGCTATGTTATTGTCATCTTAATATGTTATTTATTAAATATTAATATAATTAATTAAAATTTGGGCCAGTTTGGTGTAGGCTCAATAGAATCAGTGGATGGAACCTAATGTTTAGACCTGTAGTGAAACTGTCTCAATCTTGATCCAATCAAAATTGTTTTTGGTATCATTTTGTCAAATATACTGTCTGTCTGTCTGTCTGTCTATCAAAAGAGATGACTATAGTGCTCCTTAAATGATAGTCTATAGAAAGGCTGTTGAATTCTCAAAGGAATGCTTTGCTTCAGTGAAGCTTTGAGCGATGCACTCATTGCACCCATTGCAAAAGATGATTTCCAAAGGAAGACACCAAAGTGCAGGATTTTGGTCTTCTTCTGAGTACCTCTCACACCTTTCTCCCCAGAATTCACATGTTTGTGTTTTTTTTTAAAAAGGCTGAAATGAATATTCTCTGTGGCATTGAGAAGTCGCTGAGCCTGTGCAAAAAAATCCAGCAATCAGGCTCAGAACTCCCACTCAGTAAACCCAGAACTGACTAGAGGTGAGCGGTGAAATCCTCCCAGTTCTATCCAGCTCGCCCAACCGGTAATGCTGGCGGCGGAAGGCTCCGCCCACGCGCCGGGACATCATTATGTCCCATTTTTTAACAATCTGCACATGCACAGAAGAGGCGCGCACACACATAGTGCACGCACACTCCCATGCAGGAGTGCACCCAAACCAATTTAATTTAATTTAATTTAATTATATTTTTAGACCATTCTTCTCCTTCACAGGACTCAGGGCGGTTTACAGTCCATTAAAAAACATAAAAATACAAAATTTAAAAATCAATTAAAACATAATTAAACTAGACTGTTATTATACCCCTTAAAAATCCAATATAAAACCTAAACCCCAATTATATTAAAACCCTAAAACCCCAATTATATTAAAACCCAATTCTTAAGAAGAGATTGGACAATCGTTTGTTTGAAATGATATGGGGTTTCCTGCTTGAGCCAGGGGTTGGACTAGAAGACCTCCAAGGTCCCTTCCAACTCTTACTATTTTGCTCTGTTCTGTAAACCCATTCTTTTATCTTTCAGGTGGAAAAAAAATAACTTCCAGGTTTGTTTTTTTCAAGGTTTTTAATACTTCCAAGTTTGGAAACTGCATCTTCTTTTCAAATTATGATCGCTGCTTAGATTGTTTTCCCGTTTTCAGCTCTCTTTTTTGGGGGGGGGGAATGCCTCTTTTGGCTTTTTCTCCCTTGTGGATCTCAAGCCAGCTCTAAATCTGCAATGCTGGAATTTGTCACGAGGCTTGTAAGTATTACAACCCTTTCCCCAGGCCCATCCTCTGTTTCTGTTGTACTCGCTCATCTAGTGTTTTTCAACCTCAGCAAGAGGTGTGGACTTCAACTCCCAGAATTCCCCAGTCAGCAGAGCTTCTGGGAGTTGAAGTCCATACCTTCTCAACCACAAGTTGCTATGGTTGAGAAACGCTGCCTTCACCCATGCTATAAACATTTCATAAAGAAGTGTTGACGTATATTTTTATTTTGTATTTCCTAGAATGGAGGCTGTAGGAAGATCCCAGTGTTTTTTCTATCTTCCCCCTCTCTTCAGCTGATTAATGCTACACATATTGTTGTTGTTCTTATTCTTGTCTTTTTAATATTTTAAGCACTGCTGGTCTCCTTCGTTCTTTTCTCGTGACTTATAAGCCCTGGATAATAGCCAAGAAGATGTCTCTACCGGACAGAAGAGGAATAGAATAATGGATGGGTGGAACTTTCCCAAAGTTTTGTAAGGTCCCAAAATGTACTTGAGTCACCAGAATGCCAAAGAGAGAGACTCAACATGAGGTTTGCAAAAAAGAAGCAGATTTTATTTATGCCCAAAAACAAAAAAACTGGGTGGGTCTATATCCAGAACATACAAGCACAATGCATGTGAGGAATAGCCACACCTTGGGGAAGGTATGGTGTCCTTTTTTACTCTCAGAGACATCAGCTTAGTACCCAATTCTGGCCCCCTGATTTAGGTTGGTGTATTT
>JANHFK010003759.1:28984-43381 GCA_036250565.1 Sibynophis collaris | reverse complement strand
TGCAAGGGAATAGGGCGGTATAGAAATTAAATAAAATAAATAAATAAATAAATAAATAAAGTCTCAGCCAATTTCCTTTGATAGATCTATTGAAATATTCTTTTCTAACTCAATTTTCTTAGCCTGTAGAATGTAAATCCATTTTCAATACCATCTCTATCTTATCAGATAAAATTTGTTCTATATCTGTCATGTCTTTAATAGCATCTTTTGGACATAGTCTATCTATACAAGGAGACATTATAACTGACATTGTTGACATTCTGGCTACTGTTTTCTGATTCCATTCTTGAAACAACTTATTCAGTATTTTCATTAAAAAATATATTTTAGGAAGTTTATATTGCCACCTATTTGCACATGGCAACTCAAGGTGGCTTACAAGTATTTTTATTGTTAGAACATTTTGCAACTTTTTGCAGGTTTATATTTTAAAATGTTAGTCCCTCTAGTGTCCAGTTTTTAAAAACCAAAACAGAAGCTATTTTCAAGAGAAGCTGATTGTTCTTTATAATTAATTTTAAAATCTTATTGGAAAAATGTCAACATTCCAATTTTAATAACTTTAGCCATTTATAACTTTCTAAAATCAAAATCTTTTTTAGTTTCAGATTTTATAAATTCTCAAGCTTATGATAAGCCTTTCTTTGATTTAGGATTAAAAGCAAATTCACCCAGCGTTTTCAGGTCCGATGGTCTCATGGTCTCTAGCAGCTTAAAAGTAGTTACTGTGAGCAAATTCCAAAAGTGATTAGAAAGTGAGATTTGCAAATCTTTTAAAAGTCTTCTTTTGGTTGTGAGCAAGATAGCTAACTCAGTTGTCTTCCAGCACTCAAACTTACTGTCCTGCAGTCTCCTCAAGAGAAGAAGCTGTGTGAGCACTATACCCAATCTCACATCCTCCCCTTATCCATAGAGGTTTCAAGGAACAGGTCTACTTATCAGTTTCTTGGTCTTTGCCATTTTCAGCAGCTCTGCTTTTGCAGAGCGTTCTTCAGTTTGCTCTACTTATCCTCACTTCTCTGGAGTCAACCCATTCTAAAATTGCTTCCTTATTATATTTGTTGTGTAGGCATCTTCTTCATTCAAATATAAAACACATTTCTCTACTACACTGATGGCAGGATTGTGACTATTTCATGTAATAGTATTTAGAGATCAAAAGAATCAACTTCAGACCCATCTTCATCCAGTCACATATAACCGACAAAACTAAAGGAAGGCTAAATAATAGTAAAGTAAATGAAGTAAAGAATAATAGCAATCCACAACATTTTGGCTGTGGATATCAAAGGGCCTAGGTTTTGCCTATTTCTCTCATTCACATCTCTGTTTGGACATAGAGTTTTCATCAACTGAATATTAAGACTCATAGCCTTCTGTGGGGTCCTTGGTACTCTCTGAGCTTGTTTGTTTTCTTGCAGATGTTTCATTACCCAACTAGGCTGTTTAATGAAGGAACCACCAAGAAACATTCCCACCAACACTTATGAGGCAAGCCACTAGTTCAAAAACAGAGAGCAAACGCCATTCCTTTCTAACAGTTTTAGGCAGCGGTGAAATGCACTTATCTTCACTACGGTTCAGGAGTGTAAGCACGTGTGCCTCTTCTGCGCATGCGCAGAGGGTCAAAAATGTGACATAATTACGTCTCCGCAGGTGGGTGGAGCCTCCCACTGCCGGCACTACTGGATCACGCGAGCCGGATAGATTCAGCTGGATTTCACCACTGGTTTTAGGTAATGAAATGTCTACAAGAAAACAAATAAGCTCAGAGAGCACCAAGGACCTCAGAGATAAACCCTGAGTTACAAATATTATCTTATATTGGTATATAGCCATCTTTAGGCAATAGAAGACTACAATTAAACTTCTTCCTCCTCTAGTTATGCAGACAAAATACCAATGACACTACTTGTTCACCATGTGACATATATTTTTATTGTATTACCCCTCTGGTCCCCAAAAGCTTTATAGGATGACTCACAAAACAGCATTTGTTTTAATAGTACTATTACAGCTTACAGATACTCTCTTTATCTCATTCATTGAAAAGTGCCAAAAGCTTTTATGTCATGTCATGTCATGTTTCCAACTGATGGGAACAGTTATGAAACCATTCGGCTTTCTGCTCTGCTTATCTCCAGACAGATGCCAACATGTATGATATGTTAAGCAAAGGTTGCAGGGGTATTTTGTAAAGTGTTTCAAAGTAATGGCTCTTTAAATGTTCCAGCCTCTCAGCTGGAGATTACATCTGATAAGTGTATTCACATGAGTGGTGCCACCTGGAGAAATTTTTTTTCCCAGGCAAAAAAATGACATTTTTTTCACACCCTTTAGGTTCAAGCAGTAGCCTTTATTCAAATATTACAAAAATACCTTTAAGGCTCAACATGCACTAGACCACTTTTAAAAACTCAGCATTGCTACTACGTGGAAAAGAAAGTTTCACTGTCAATCATGTTCTCATCTGTAGCACAAAAAGGGTTTGTAGGTGTTCCTTGTCGTTTCCATTTCCTGATCTACAAGCAGCTAAAGGTAAATAATTTTAAAGACGTGTAGAACTGAAAATGTATCTATATAATGCAGTTAGAAAATGCTGAAAAGGGCATATTTGTTTTTTTAAATGTGCCATTAATTCCCATTTGGAAGAGATAGCTAATTAAGAAGACCAGTTGGTGAACCACACATATCAATATTTCTAAAGGATAAAATAAAAAACTAAATAGTTTGCACTGCTTCTTTCTTCTGTTTTGCGTGGGAAAGTCAATATACTCTATAATATTGATACAAAATGTAGATCCAACCAATCTGTTGTTTTTGGATGCTATTGACAAACTGATCAAAAAGGTTATGTTCTTTAATTTAAATTTTTTATAATGCAAATAAATATGGACCACAAAGTATCTTGAGCATAGGGGTTAAATGTAACCATTCTTCTGCAAACAATTCTTCTCTTGAACAAGTGAACCCGGCTATAGTGCCATTCTTATGATAGGCCAAAACCTGTTTTCACAGAATTGCTGGCAAGTGAGCGGAACTAGCTCTGCATGTTCTCAGTGTCACATAATCTGATGCATATTTCCTTGATAAATGGAATTTCTATTTAATCAATATGAGCAATAGTTATTCTTAAGAGGGAAAGATTTAACCTTCAGAAAAGATCCAAGCTGATGGTAGCCATTGTCACATATCCTTTCTTTTGTGGAAGTCCTTTTAGTATTCTTCTTTTCTTCAAAATTAAAGGGTTAATACACAGACTCTTTTAATGAATCCCTCTTTTCATCCAGCCTTCCACAAATCCCAATTCCCCAAGCTACCAAAGACAGCAATCACCATTATTAGAGAATTTAATTGACAAAGTATATTTGACCTCAATTCTATTGACTTCATGAATGATATTATTATCAGCAGTTCAGACTGAATGTGGCATTTTTATCCAATTATTTATTATTATTTTCCCATTTAGCCTACATGACCTGCAATTTCGTGAATGTCTCCCAACAAAGTTTGGCTCTGCTTAGCTTTTCAAAGTCAACCATGTGCCATATTGCTAGGCTGATAAGATGTAGAACATTTTAAAATTATGTAGAAGATTCACTGTAACAATAGATTTCCAAGTTGCCCTTATATTGGCTACAAACCCAAGGTAATTAGAAATCTTTTAAAAGTATGTATGTGTCAACTTTTCATCATCTTCTATTGTATAGTGTGCTAGAAAAACTCAGATATACTATATTTTATAATATTCTTTATTAAGCATTCTTTAATGCTTAATTCCACAAAAATATAGAAATTTACATCAGTTGCTGTAGTCAATTCCCAATGCACACAGACATATCATTTTGCAGTATACAGTACTTTGAAAAATAAACAAAGGATAGAATTTATCACAAAGGGTTTTATAATCTAGGTAGTTTCGACTTACGGCCACAATTGAGTCCAAAATTTCTGTTGCTAAGTGAGAAATTTGTTAAGTGAATTTTATCCCATTTTATGACCTTTCCGGTCATAGTTGTTAAGTGAATCACTGCAGTTGTTAAATTAGTAACACAATTGTTAAGTAAATCTGGTTTCCCCATTGACTTTGCTTGTCAGACGGTCGCAGAAGTTGATACACATGATCCCAAGTTACTGCAACTGTCATAAATATGAGTCAGGTGCTAAGCAACTGACTTTTGATCAGTGACCATGGGGATGCTGCAAGGGCTGTAAGTGTGAAAAATAGTCATAAGTCACTTTTTTCAATGCCATTGTAACTTCAAACTACATTTACCTGAGTAGCATCTGGCTGATCTTATCTGGATTGTGCAAGGTTATCCCTGGTAAATTTTTGAGGGGGAGACGATCAAGTATTACTAAGAGCTATGAGCTACATTAAGAAGATGAAAAAACAAAGCAAACATATCCATATCCTTTTTGCCATTAATATTATTATACCCAGAATTTCAGCTTGACTCATAGGGTACTGTACTTTAAGACAATTTTTTCCAAGGTGAAAAGTCCTTAAAATTACTCTTCTAATTTAACTGGAAATTGTTATATGAGTTTTATCATTGTTAGTCAGTGCTTCCTTTTGAGAAATATAGGAATAGCAAATGTTAAACTTACGTTGGAGATATTTACTCTACCTTCTTTATAGTTTTCATAAAACCCAAATTGATTAGAACAGATCTATCATTTATAATAGCACACCATCTGAATAACAGAAGGTCAGTGAAAAGTTCTTTACAATGTTTAAGTTGTGAAATTCTACCATAAAATAAAATATAAATCTTTCCACCAGGTGGCAGAAAAGAGGCAGCAGAAAAGTTAGCAAAACTACATGGGGTATCAGACAGTCCTATGGACCATAATTCTGGGAAATATTTTCAAAATTAATGTATCCTTCAAAGAGTATATTGCTTGTTGAAACCCTTAAAGGGGTGACATACCTTTTAAAACTGTTTTAACTTGTCTACACAAGCATTAAACATTAAATCATTAAAATATCAGAAGTTAACAGAAGATATATCATTCGCACTTTTCATAATTTCCAGTATGAGTAATTTGAAACAATTTCAGAATTTCTATTTTTCAAGAATAACCAATAAATAACTGCCTTGTATATTTTTTTCTCTTAATTAATGTTTCTCTTAATTCAATGCATATAATTTATGAAATATAATGTAATAAACAATGACATAAGGCTAAAAACTAGAAGATTGTGAGTTCTAGTCCCGCCTTAGGTATGAAAGCTAATTGGATGACTTTGGGCCAGTCACTTTCTCTCAGTCTAACCCACCCAACTTATAGAGGAAATAGGAAAAGGAAGGAGTATTTGATATGATCACCATTTTATGTTATTTATAAAAATAAAGACAAAATATAAATAAAATAAACAAACCAATAAAGCAAATAAATTAAGCAAAACTGAGTACAGTTTTATTGAACAACTCAAGCATTTGTGTTAGGTTCCACTTATATATGCAAATTAATATACTCATCAGATATATTATATTCTGCCTGTGATACCACTCACACACCATTTTGTACATGGATCCCAGCTGGCTAATCTTGTGGTTCTAATGATAAACAAATAATGAAAACTACAAAACTTTCTATCCATATCATATATTTCTTGGTTATTTATACCACGTGTGAAGTGTCACCCAAACCTTGGTGATAACATGAACTAACTTCAGAGCAAAGAAATAAAGTCACTGGGGAGGGATGGTATAGAATTACTTACAATGAATTAATAAAATGTATATGTGATGAATATTAGGTCAAAATTATAACACATGCCAAGTTGTTGACTTTAAGCCATAAAAAAATATTAGGCAACACTGAATACTTTTTCACTGTAATAGTTTCTATAAACCGTAGCTGAGTTCACATGTAATAGGATATGCTTGTATAGATAGCTAGGGATGTTATGCGAACACAGACAATGTGATTAGCTAATGCAGATTACATATCTAGATTAATTCAGTAAAACAAACATGAGTCAGCATGGCATGTAAATACAGCACATATGTGATAGTACATACCAGTTGCATTGTCCATATAGATACTTCCCTCTTACTTGAGCATCCTACTGACATATTATTTTGTTTTGTTTTTATATGGTGATTACTCAAGACATGATTTGTTGGGTCACTAAGTGATATTTCTTTACCAGATACCTCAGGGTCTTCAACAATGACACAACGTTTAACACACTGCCCTGGAAAATCTGGGATGCATTCAAAGATGAATCTACATTGAAAGTAGCCCATATTTAACTTTATGGCACTGTCAAATCAACACAGGAAATGTTTTATGATATTTTGTGTTATATTATAAAATCATTTTTATATCATAAAATGTTTTATAAAACTTGCCAAATTTCAATTCTGTGGAAGTCACCATCCCTCCCCCCCTCCCCCAGTTAAAGGTTATGGGAATGAGATATATGTAAGATAAGGAAGATTTGGCTTTCCAATTGCTCATCTTTTTTAAAAAAAGTCTAGCCACAAAGAACACATTTTAACTCTTAATAAGTAAATATAGTAGGCAGTAGGAGAGGGCAAGGTGATTTGAGGTAGATGATGAGAAAATACAGGTAGTCCTTGATTTATGATCTTTCATTCAGTGACTGTTCAAAGTTACTGTTGAGTTTAATAAATGGTACTTATACCTGCTTGTCAAAGTTAAAGTCATTGCAGCATCGCTGTAGTCACATCATCAAAATTCTGCTGCATGGCCACCCACCTACATTTACGACTGAAGAGGTGCTTCAACTCTCTCCATCCATCTATCTTTTCCCCATCTCTGACCTTTTGGATGCCCTGCACAGTGGCATTTCTTGGCAGTGATTGCAGTAATGGGTCCGAAATAGTGGACCAGGGCCTTCAGCTGGTCACTATGCCTTTTCCCCAGAACTTTACTTCAGACCTAGTGTTGCCATTGCCAAGTGCCATCTCAAACCCCTCAGTGCTGCCAGCTGTCCCAGCCCCACAGCACAAAGCTCCAGCCACCCTCACCATCACTCTGTACTTCTGGGTGAGGACCTGTCACACCCAGATGACCTTTACCAACTTCCTCTTACTGCTGATGAGGGAGCCCGGCCTGGTCCTATGAAAGACAGCTGCTGGCTATGCCAAGCCTTCCTCCTTGAGGCCATTTGAGCATTCTTCAAATAGCACATTTTCTGCACACTCTTTTCTGGGCCTTCCTGCATTTGCACATACCATACACTCTCCTTCCAGGGTCTTCCTATGCTCACAAACACCATGCACCCACTGTCCTGGGACTTCCTGGACTTGCATGCACCTTGCAACCTCCTTTCCGGGCCTTCCTGTGGTTGCACACACCCCTTCCCAGTTGTTCCTATGGTTATACACATCCTGCACACTCCTTGCCCAACCTTCCTGTGCTCATACACATCAAGTTATGTGCAATATGTGTTGCCCTACGCAACCCCCTGTGGCATCCCAGGGACTCCTAATGCTTCCCACTTAAAGATCTGTATGTCTTAGGTTACAACAACTGAAACATGGTCATGTGACATTGTGCTTTACAAAACCACATTGCTTAGAAATAGCAATCCCAGTTCCAATTGTCTTCAAGTTATGACTGCTTGTATGAAGGTTTTATATGTACTAAGTCAGATGACAAATGATTCTGAAAGAGAAATTAGTGAGTATGTACAAGAAATGTGAGGAGAAAGCAAGTTGGGAAAACAAATCTGAATAAGAGACCATTACAAGACCAAAATAGTAGGCTTAAACTGTGAAAGTTTATATGCTTTATATCCCTGCTCTCTTGAGCAACTTATCTGTTACATGTTTAACAATCTGCATTTTTATGAAACCTCACAAAAATGTTCTGATAACAAATGCCACAAATAAATAAATAAAACTCTTTGGGGCTAAGATTGACCCTTAATATGATGCTTCTTTCTTCAACATTTGTAAAGAATGAAGTATTTGGAATAAGTTGCTTCATAGCAAAAATCACTTAAAAACCAGAAGTGTGCAACCAGGTACACTTTCTACAGCATCATCTACGATCATTTTCAGATACCAGACTTTATGTTTTAAAAACAGATTTAGAAGACAATGAAAATAGAAATGTATCTGTTGGGTACTTACATGTTTGTATTTTTTTGTATATGCAGGCAGACTACTACGTTACTATTCAGTTAAGCATATTTACTGAGAAATAAGCACACACATATGCATAGATTAAAGCCTCTAACTTTTCCTAGTATTATTTACACTAATATTTTTAATATTATTCTTATGATTCTAAACATTTGGGACTAGCAATAATTAAATAAGTTAATTAAACCTCACTAGTTTAAATAAACCTCGCTATGGATATGGGTCAGAGATGACCATGCTGACACACATCCCAGCTGATAGGAAAATCTGCTTTATTAGTTTTATTTCTAATCCAAGAATTTTGACTGGACTTCATAGTCTACCCTACTATAGCAGCTAGCGATGATCAGCTGCAATGTCTCCTGCTCCACAATAATATGCCCTTTTGTACCTGTTGCCTAGTAAACTGATTTTACTGAGGAGGCAAAGCAGATGGTGCATGTTTGCTGCAACACTTGCAGTGACATACTATAAGCCTATCACTGTTATAAAAGGCAGATATTCTGTGTCCCTCTGCTTCTATGACGTTCATAAAATTTCCCTTATGTCACCATAATTAAATATATGGCTGTCAGCATATCACAATATTTGTAGAAACCATACAATTCAAAATACTCTTGTCATCTTGCTTTCTTTCTATAAAAATGTTTTCATTATTGGAAAAATTACTTTGGGCCAGTCGCTCTCTCTCTCTCTCAGCCCAACTCAGCTCAAGGGTTATTGCTGTGGGGGAAATGGTGGAAGGGAGCAGAGGGAGTATTAACTATGTTCACTGCCTTGAATTACTTATAAAAGTAATAAATATAGGATAAAAATCAAATAAATAAATAAATACAAATGAAAACCTCTATGAGAACCTGTGCAGAGAAGTATTTGGAAGGAACGGAAGAATAAAACAATGACTCTCAAGAACTGGTGTTCATGAAATGGAAAACAATCAGTGTATGTTGAATTTGCTGGATTCTGATATAACAGAATTTGAAATGGTTTACTTATGCCCTAATCTCTTACTTCTCACCCCAGGACCATAAAAGTAGGTGGAATTATAGTTCGTGATGATTGTTACCTACCATTCACTCTACAGATAAAATAGCCAAGGTAATAATAATACCTTTAAAATGTGCTTGCATTGCTTCCTTTGTAATGTACTTTTAAAATTCTTGCCTGAATAACATTATTAATATTACAGCAGGGAAAAAAGGCTACATACTGCCTCAACCTCTGTAAAACAGTAAACACTGCAATTAAATAGATACGCAAAGAACAACCAAAGAATGTGCATGTGCGCCAAATTCAACAAATTATCCCATAAAAAGTAACATCAATCTTTGTTCTACAACTTTCAACTCCAGCAGTATTAGTGGCTGGTTGGTCAACCACTTCAAGCAATCCTGTTCCTCCCTTTAGCTTGGAGAAAAATCTATTATGGCTCTTTACCCCTTCAATTAAGTGGATTTTGTTAACCAGGGAGTTTCAAATGTGTGACCATGGGTAGTATATAGCATTTGAGTCATTTTCTGCAGCCAATATGTTGGACCAATACAGAAAATAACGCTATCTCAAGCTACCGATTTCAAGGTCAGGAACCTTTGAGATTAGAACAGCGGTGAAATGCACTTACCTTCGCTACCGATTCAGAAATATGAGTGGGCGTGCCTCTTCTGCGCATGCGCAGAGGGTCAAAAACGGGACACAATGACGTCCCGGCAAGTGGCCAGAGCCTCCCGCCGTTGGCCCTACTGGTTTGCGTGAGCCGGATAGATCCGGCCGGATTTCACCGCTGTGTTAGGGTATATCACCCTCTCCTCATCTGGAAGTCATGAACTGGGCCTGGCAAGGTTAAAAGTGAATTATCAGTTAGTCATTGAAGAAGAATGAACGATCAGGATATGAATGGCAAAGGGTCAAGTCTGGCTGTGCCACAAAAAGGTGTGCTGGTTCTTCTTCATGTGAATGTTTTGCTTTAAACATTATAATTTGAATTTATGTTACTTATTGACATTTTTATTATGTTTTTACGCTTTATATGGTTACGTGCTTGGAGACCTATGTGATTATAGCAGTATCAATTTAATAATTTAATCAATCAATCAGGATTATTTGCAGGTATGTTTTATTTTTGTTTCAGAAGAATCAGCCTACAACTGCTTGAAAATGAAGCCCATCAGTGTTATTTTGTATTAGACAAGCCATTACCCCTTGAGTCATCATTTTAGAGATATTGCCTTACCAGATTTCTCAATACCTTCAACAATGACAGAACTTGCAATACATTTGATTTTTAAAAAAATCAGGCATATTCAGAAGTGTATTTGTCTTGAAAGTAGCCAATGTTGAACTGTATAGCACAATGAAACATCAGGAGTAAATATTTTATGATGTTTTGTATTATGTCATAAAATACTTTATGATAAATTTATGGCATAAAATATTTTATATTTGTCAAATTTCAAATCTGGGAGTCATGGGTCCCAGATTTTTCTATATAAAGTATCTTGGTTGAAAACATTTTGCTTCATAATGCACCATTTCACCCATTTAAAGGCTACAGACACAATTTTTTTATTAGTATATAGATACACCTCTGTCAACAATTGAGATTAAGAAAGAGTAGATGCTTTTCTTATGAAACCAAAGGGAATC
Source organism: Sibynophis collaris (assembly GCA_036250565.1). Lineage (NCBI taxonomy): Eukaryota > Metazoa > Chordata > Lepidosauria > Squamata > Sibynophiidae > Sibynophis > Sibynophis collaris. The sequence continues at coordinate 32,606 of JANHFK010003759.1, read as the reverse complement.
CTCTGAATCCTCTAAACATATTGCAAATGTTCTGTTATTTGGTAAACCCATTAACAAAAACTTGCATTTGATCGTTTTGGAATCCTTTTAGGAAAACAATCCAGTCCTGAAATATTATCATTTTTCTTAAGCCACTAAATTTAATGTAGCATTAGAATAACTGTATTCTTTGGTCTCCAAGAGTCTCTATTTTGTTAAGCAAATCAAAACAAATCAAAATCTTCCTAAGAATTGCCACCCAGGTTGTACTTACTGTTTGCTTTGACTTTTCCTAACCATACCCAAGAAAATGAGTTTTATATCTATTATATATTTATCACATATTTATTATATCTGAATCCCTAATAACAGTTTTGGGGAAGCAATTGTCCCTTCCCTGTTGCAAATTGCTCTGCATATTAACTTGCTCCAATAAATTGACCTCGTATTCTAGATTCTTACCTAAACTGTATGCCCACTTAACTCTCCCAGAGTTCCAGAGTATACCAACATTAAGAATTCTTGCAGTCCATATATATGGAGGGTGCGTCAGTTAGGAAAGACTGCTTAAATTAAAGCATTTTATTTATTAAACAATTTATTGAACTAATTTATATAGCTGTCCAACATATACTGTCTATAGGTGACTTTGGTGATTACACACAAGTAAAGCATTGTCTGTACATTCTTTTAATTCTCTATGAACATCCCCAGACTAAATTGGCTTTTGGTTCTCCTATAAGTAAATTGTTTTGATGGATTTCTAATCACCAAGCCTTTCAATATCTCCAACATGACAACTCTCTATTTTCACTAGCAACAAAGTTTCACTTGGTCAACATAAACCAATCCGCTTCTACCATTTCCTTGGCATTCCCTTAATTTCATAATTGATAAATTGCATTTTTCTTCTTTGTCTTAGGACAGGGGTTCCCAATCCACATGCCTCAAACCGGGTCACATAAACAAGCAAAGCCCCATTCACAGAATGCAGTCAGCACACGAAACCACGCTCCCTCCAGTCCATGGAAAAACCTCTCTCTTCAGAACCTGTCCTTCATGCCCAAAAAGTTGGGGGCCTGTCTTAAGATATATTACTGGGCTGACATGTGCTACATGATGCGAATACTAGAATTTTATTGCTATAAGGAAATGGGCATTTCTTTATCTTTTTATATGTTGCATAAAATGAATCTATGAATTGTTTTGAATGTGAATGCTAATCTGATGACATACACTCCACCACTTCTGAATATATCTATTGGAATAATAATACTCTACCATTTGTGGGTTTGTCTAAGTATTTTCAAGAATCCCTACTCAAATTAGAAGCAATTTCTCCAGATTACTTATTATTTTACAAATCTATGTCATACTTTTGTGAAACGATCCTTCATTCTGGCATCTGGTCATATATATACAGTCTATGTTATGAGCATACTTCTTAACTGGATGTCTGAAAACAGTATAGAAGACTTAATGTATGAAGACCCAAATCAAGTTTGACAAGAGAGGCTGGAGGTAAGAAAAGGAGGACATGTAGTAAAGCAGAAAAAACTAGAACTAGGAAGAGCAGCAAAGATAAGTCAAGCCTCTTGCTGTTGAATCTTCCTTTGGAATTAATGCAGAGAAGATTATCTACTTCATCTATGTGGCTTGCGTTAAGTAGAAAGCGATGGTAGGCTTCCCTAGCATCTTATCCACTCTCCCTCAGCATTTTTTTTAGACAGAGCTATGCCCAGCACCTCTATAAGCTAAGTGGAGGGAGTGGCATCAATAAACCACATCTCAAAGCCTTTTTTTAAAAAAAACAACTTATTTTTAACCACAGTCACTTGGAGGCAAAAGCTGGTCTTTTGCTTTTGAACTGACAGTCAAATGGAGCAACAAGTAACCAATGGAGGAAAATGTTCATAAAAGCAGTGTCTTCCCCTGTCAACCCATTCAATGGCTTTCAGAATTAGGTAGCAAACAACTCAACTCAAACATAATTCCTCCAGCTCAAGAAAATGCACAGTATGTATTTTTGCAGAGGATGTGTTCAGAAGTATGAGGAAATTATACGTGAATAATTCTTACCTCAACCCTATTATTTTTACCTCCCCTGCTTTCTCTGCATTCCCTGCTCTTTTTTTAATATAACTTAATTTTTTTATTTTCACACACTTTACTTTGTAAGGAGTATTCAGAATCCTTCTAGAGAATTACCACCGAATTTTGGAAATGAGCTTGTCTTTCATTCGCATCTGTCAAGTGACCTTACACTTGCTTCTTTCAATAAACCTTCCTTTCTCTGTTTAACTAAAGCTCAGGGTTTTATCAGAAATGCAGAGCAGATTGCTTCTTCCCAAGTCAGTCCTTATCTCTGCCATGTTTATGACTTAAAACCTCCAACAGCATACAGTATATAATATTAATCTTCATCACTTCATTTTTATTTTAGCCTTTGTATTTCTTACTGATGGCATCTCTATGAAATAAAAATGTCCAGTTTTAATCAGAAGTTTTAGAAACTGACTGTAGAACAATATATGAAGTTAAATTCCCTACTTTTTTTTTACTGCTGAACCAGATGATTCTTTATCTAGCTCTTTGTCTTTCTATTCAGTGATAATAGTGTAAACATAACAGGCCTGAGATAGGGTTATAATTAACAAAGTGATCTGCTATATATAATCTGAGAACTAGTCTTGCTTGCTCATTTAATTTCCCTGGTTCATAATGTTCCACATGAGAATACATTACTTTACCTTGACAGTTTTACTTTTTGTTCAGATGGAATCAAATGGAACAAATTGAATATAGAACCTATAGAGGCAACAGATGGAGTTACTTCTTCCATTTAAATTTTATATCTTACAGCTTGAATGTGTTCCTTGATTTGGCAATACTTCTAGATTCTCCAACAGCAGGAGCATATGGATGTGTCTTCATCTGTTATAGAAACCCTGGCCTTTCCTGGAGAAAATGGATCTGATCAGATAATAATAATTCATATTCAAAGGACTACAAAATTATACAGAAAATGCTCATTGTTCAAGCTACCTTTGATCCTTAAGTTTGAAGTTAATCCTCAACTTTGTATCTTCAACTTCGGCACATGCCACCATCCTGAATATGCTCATTTTTCCTATTACTGCCAGAGGTCCTTTGTTCTTTCTACATTCTTAATCTTATTTCCTTCATTCTGTTTTTCAAATGGCTATGAATACTAGCATTTTTAAAACACAAAAATAATTGAAGTAAAAAAAAATATTTTTTTTAAATTGTGGTTCTTACTTATCTTGTTATCTGACATATCCCAAATCCTGTAATTACAGATATTTGTGGTAATTGCTACCATCAATCTATGTTCACTGATTAGTACAAATGAAATGCAATTCAAGCCTTTCAGTATACAAAAGGAAGATAAGTGAAGAAACTGTAAAAAAAAAAGCTTCTCCATTTTTACATGCATGCAATGTATACATATACTGTATGTTAACAAGAGGCAGGACTTGAATTGCCTGGTCTCACACCAGTGGGTCTTGGATTGCCTGGTTTCACACTAGAACCGGTAGTGATCATTAGGCACTGGTTTGGCCCTGCCCCCGAACCGGTCCTCACCTCCGGGGCGGCAGAGCACATTTTTCCCTGCAGCCTG
>JANHFK010003758.1:87099-102682 GCA_036250565.1 Sibynophis collaris | reverse complement strand
GGATTATTTCAATCCCTCTTTAAGAGAACAAAAGCAGTAATCCTGAAGGGAGTGTCAGCCCTGCAGAGTAGGCCAGGACAGGCAAAAAACTCCAGGCATCTGAGTACAACTACATTCTTTGATGGTAGGCCAGCATTTTTCAACTTCAACTACTTTAAGACCTGTGGACTTCAACTCTCAAAATTCTCCAATCAGCATGGATATTGAAAGCCTGCATGTGTCTTCCTTAACCTTTTCTCCATCTTATACCCTTACAAATTAGGGTAGAGCCAGTTTGAGCTTCTTTCTTCTGCTTCTGTGTTCCCTGGGCTTAAAATATACTTTGGTTTATATAACTGTCACTGCCTTTGCCTAGCTTCCTCAAGGTCATCTCTGTGGCTCTTTTAGCACTTGCAGAAACTATCTTAGCTGTTATTCTTTGAAATCATAGATGGGTTGGGGGAAGAGGGGAGTGAACCAGCTTCAAGAAAGAAAAAGTAATATATTCACCATATAAGGCTGGACTATATTGTTAGAAGTAGTTTTAAGGATGAAGGTGGAATTGCTCTTCAATTTCTTATAGACTGTTTGTTGGACCAGGGGACTGTACACATGGTCAGCCAAGTTGTTCTCTACAGTTGACCCTCTTTGATTTTAACCATGATGTTGTCGCCTTGTCTTCTCTCACCTTGCACCAGCTTTCCTTAATGCTAGCAGGGAACATTTCCCTGCTACACCCACAACTTATCTGAAGGCTACCATTGGAGGAGATGACCTTACAGCATGTATTCTGATGTTTGAATTGATAACCAATTGCCCTCTTCCTCAAAAGGACACCCCAAACAAGAAGACATTGCTACTAATTTTTTTTTTAATTTTATTTTAAAAGAGAGGAAAATTTAACAGATTGGTTTTAATTTTCAATAATTCTGCTAAATGATGAATAAACTACTTAAATCAGAAAATGCCAAGGCATAAAGCCTTATACCAAGTCAAGTCACTTAACACAAAAGAGCTTGAACAATTCATTTTTTGCAGATTCCACTATGAAATGCCTTCCACATTTCCTGAACTGATGTGAGGACTGAAATCCAATGACCCTTGGATGTTGGGCTTTCCTGAACGTTCTGATATACTTATCAGAAAAGAAAAAGGGAAAAAAAGTGTATACACACACACACACACACACACACACTTGAAATAAAGTACAAAATTTGTAATTTTAAGAAACTGAAAGGGGAAAAAAGACAAATGTTAGTTCTTGTCTTATGACTAGTTGAAGTTCCAATAGATGTACCTGGGGGGACACCTACAACCTGGATTCACAGTTCCAATGTCCCCTTCCACGGTCATGTGTTTTGGGTGCTTGGCAACTCAGCCACATTTATGGCTGTTTGAAGTGTCTTGCAATAATGTGATTGCGTTTTGCAACATTTTCTCCCAAACCGAGAATTTACGGTACTTCCAGTTTTTGGCACTTTGCCAATAGTAGTTCCAATGTGCCAGTTTTTGGCACCTTGCCGATCTTTGCCAATAGTAAACTATTATTTCACTTAATTGTGGCATTTCTTTAACGACCGTGGATTTTCTTAACAACTGTGATTTGCTTAATGACCGCTACATAAAAAGTCATAAAATTGGCTCAGTCACATGAATAACCTACTTCACTGCCATCGTAAGTTATGACTGTGATGGGCAGGCTTCATTATGATTGTAATGCGAGGACTATCTGCATTTGGATCTGTATAATCACGAGTGTATTTGTACGCACATAGAGGTACACACATTTATGAAAGAGAGACAGACTACAAGAGGCGGGTTCATCTGCTCTGACTGGCTGTAGCTTTGCAATTAGCTTTTCACAGCACTTAACATTCTCAGATGTTTTACTGGAAAGACAGTGAGAAGTCTCTATGGAGCATGTATTCTACCATTAAGCTACTATCCTGCCTTATATATACCTGCTTTTGTTATTTTTAAAACAATCTGGGAAAGCACATCCATATTATCATACACACATTGCAAAAAAGAGAGCAGGGATTCAAAGCTTCATCTTACCCAAGAGTTTATGGAGAATTTATGGAAGACACTGACCTAGAATCACCCAGTAATCTTTATGGCTGAGTAGGGATCTGAACTTGCTTTTCTACTGTCCAAATTTATAACTAGCTACTACCAACACAATTAAAAAACAGGGCTGACTAGAAGACAAAAATACTTTGGGGGGAGTTTTGAAAGAAAAAAAAAACATAGTTCCTAATCTTGAATCATGTTCTGAAGAGTATTATAATGTTCCAGAGGGTGAATGGAAAGTGGATGGTTGCAAAGACAGACATAGGAATATTAGAGATATGGTGTGATGCAGCATGCTTCACTATTTGGTTGGCTGAAGGAATGTTTACTTCCAATTTCCTCTCTGGGGAATTATTTACTTAAATCCTCACTCAAACTTGCAAACAATGGAGCATGGTTAACTCAAACAAGCATTTGTTCTTACAAGCAATAAGGGGGGGGGGAGTGAACTCAGGCAAATATTTCAGATCCCAAAGGTTTGACAGCTTATTTTACACACATAATTGTAAAGAATGGTTGGGAACATAATGATTCATACTATAGCAAATGGCTCCAAAATAGAGATGCACATGGAATATTTCCCAAAAATGGATGGAAATTGTCCATAGAAACCTACAAAGGTAAAACTGATGAGTGTGGGGAGCATTTGGAATAAGTTATCTATCCTTGATAAGACGGAATACCCTACCCTCCAAAACAAAAGCAAAGTAAAACCCACCTTCCACATTTTGGAAATGTTGTCAGTAATTAAAATGATATGCTGTATACAAAAGTTGATTCAAAAACAAGTTTGCGGAATTGGAAAAAATTGGCTACAAACTGCAGCATTTCTCTAAAACTGGCTGTGATGGAAAAAAAGAAATATTAATTATAAAGGGCATAATAATCTTAAGTATATTTAATATAATTTTATCATTTCTCCTGTCCCCTGCTTTTTCGGATAGTGTCTTTGACATGCTACTCAAAAGTCAAGCTTTATTTAAGCATATAGGTAGTTCTCGCTTACCAACTGCCTCATTTCAAATCCTTCAAAGTTATGACAGTGTAATAAAAACTAATTTTGCAACCAATCCTTGATTTACAACCATCGCAGCATCCTGTGGTCATGTCCAGCCATTTCTGTGACTGGCTTGTGACAAGCGGAGTTAATAGAGAAGGCAGAAATATAATCTAAGTCATAGTCACATGGTATTTTGCTTAATGACCAGACTACTTAGACTCAGAATTCCTAGTCCGAATTGGGATTGTTAAGTGAGGAATACCTGATTTCTTTTATATACCTGTACACCTATTTTTTCTAAAAGACCAAATAAAAGAATCAGACTGATTCTATTCCATTATAATAAAACCGATACAGGTAACCTATTTTGTCCTAGGTAAGGAAGCACACTTTTTTTAAAAAAGTGGGTCTTGATAAAAACTTGACATGGAAGAAAAGAAAGAAGAAAGAAAGAAGAATGAACATAAAATGACTATGGGAAGAAGTATGATATTTTTATGAAAATATATCAGAACATAATCTCCCTTTAGAATGAATGGAAAGTGGACAGAAGAAAAAAGAATGTAGAAACTGCTTGGAAAAATGCTACATTACAAAGTGCCAATGAATAAATGGAGTCATGCTAAGAAGAAAATATAAGAAGGGATAGTTGACAGAATGATGAAGTACAGGAGACTGTAAATGAGAGGAAACATATGAATGCTGCAAAAAGATGAGGATAAGAGAACGATACCGTATAATGTATACTATACTGTGTACAGAAAACAAAAGGTAAGTGCTAGATTATAGTCAAACACAGCAATGAACAGTTCAGGTGAGAAACAGAGGCAGAGGAAATGCAATGCAAGTGATTCTGAGGGAAATTAAATGTTGTTTTGGAAGTGGATGGACTAAACAGGAAACCTTCAGCTGGGTGAGTATTATTAAAAATTGATAGTGACAATATTACCTGGGATACAACTAAAATGTTTAGAGATCTGTATGTGAATGTTCATGGATCAGAAACAAATGCTGTCAAAGTCAGTCTCCAAAAAGAAAAATAAATGCTATAATATTGTTGAAAACAATAAGGCTAAAGATCTAGGTGAAAACAGTAAATGGAGAAATAATTTGCTTGTGGAATATCTCTACATTTAATGTTTTTTTATTATCATTTTTTTGTAAAGGCTGCATCTGCACCTGGGAGAATGTCATAATTGTTTCTCTTTAACAAAGGGGAAGTAAAGGTAGCAAGAGTGAATGAAAAAACCACAGGGGAATTATAGTTGTTGTTTTTTTTCAATTTCAATTTTCAAAGTACTTGGCAGAATTCTAAACAAGAGTTGACAATAAGCAAAAGTCCAGTGGAGCTTTGCTGTTGGATGGCATGCCAGCCAGGTTTTACGCTTCAGAATGTTGCTGAGAAATGGATGCATGAGGAAAAAGAAGCCTTATTGTTTCTTTACTTTTAAAGAACCTGTTTGGTAGTGAATAGACTTTAATTATTGGACGTTTTGTGCAACTACAGAGGTTGGTTGCTGAATGCAATAATAGTTATAGAAAGGCATTAGAATAAATAAGATGCTTAGCAAATGGTTCACAGGGTAAGGCAAGAATGTGTGACATGCTCGTGCTTATTTAATGTATTTATGGATAAATGAATAAGGAATGTTTGCAACGAAATGTGAGTGGTGTTTCTTGGGGACATAAAATAAGTGTTCTTTTCAATGCAGATAAAGCTGTGTCATTACTGTCATTCAGGAACACAGGGATCAGCAAGCAGTATGTATCGAAAAATTAAAAGACAAAAGATCAAAGCGTTGACCAGTTGCAACTTCCAAGTAAATGCTAAAAAAAATTAGAGGATGGAGATGATTTAGTATACCTTAGTAGACTATTTACTAAATATGAAGAAACGGAGAAAGTTGCAGACATGCAAATTTGCAATAGAAAGACAGTGAGTAGTATGTGGTCTGTTGCAAGGAATAAATGAGACTTGGATATGTCAGAGAGACATAAAAGTTAGTTTAATACAATGGGGAGGGAGTACTTAAAAAGTGTGTCTGGGAAAATAAGAAGAGACAGGGTCAAGAATGAATGGAAGCTAAAGGAATGTGGATTGAATACAGAAGTGAGTACCCAATGCAACAGACATATTTTGAGTTGGTTTGCTAATATGAAAGGAAGGACTGAAGGTTAAATTGGAAAACAAAAGAAAGAACCAGGAGAGAGAGAGAAAGGAAGACAGAGGAATTATATCTGGATGAAGTTGATGAGATACAGATGAGAATTTTTTAAAAAATCAAAGATAATACCATGAAATATTGTATGGACATGTTAAAATGCAAGGGTGATGTGCAAGGCTAGAAAGGCATAGAGAAGTACAACAAACATTTTTCATGTAGACTTCTTTTAGTTTGTTTCCATTCCTTTTTCCGATTTCCTGCTTTTAAAATCTTTGCCTTACTATTCCTTAGCGCTTTTCTGTGCTATGCATTATGTTGCTTGCCCCAAATGCAACCAGTGTGGCTATCCTACACTTTCAATTCCTAGTTTGACCACCAGAACTATAATCTCAATGATAGCAATTCCTATAAAGGACAATCTCTATTTATGACAACCCAAGACATTGTGGATTCTGTGGATGTTGTTTCAGGTTTGGAAGAAGGAAGTCTCTCAGGGCAAGAGTATGAAGTAATAAAGGATTAAGTAAGAAGCATGAGAACTAGAAGCAGGTGGAAACTAGGCTCATAACCCTAATCCTGATTCTGACCATGGGTGTCCAAGGTTTTGGCTTGCCTGGGCCACATCGAGTGAAGAGGAATTGACTTGGGCTGCATATAAAATAGATAATGTAGTTAATGTTTTAACTACAATAATAATGTGAAAAGTTTACCATCTTGTGGGATGCATGATTAGCTGTCTATGCAGCCATTGGGCCACGGATTGGACACGCCCGGGCCTAGATAAAACCCTAATTTGATTCTTATCCCAAACTGGATAATAGTCACTGACCAGGGACAACAAATAGGCATCTGTTGGCGTCATAAGAAGTATGATACACTAAAATCATATCTGCATCCAATTGACCATTGCAATGCTGTTCCTGTTAAGCTATGTCTATATAAAGTAAGCATACTTCAACTGATGTAAAGGAATTTTTCCCTTATTGCCATGTGTTCCATATCCTTTCTATCCCAGCCTCAACACCCACAATAGGACAATGAGAGGGGCTGGAAAATATTAAGGATCTAATTGGAATGTTGCAATTAACCAATTCACCTTAACATTTTGCACATCATATATGAGAGCATCTAGTCCTTAGTTCCTCTAGCATTTCACCCCTTTTAGGAATAGCTTTCCTGTTATTGTTGTTGGGCACTGCCTACTTGTTGGACACCTGGGGAAAGTTCTTTCTGGAAGTTTGTTGCAAGGAGGGCTGTGCACAGTTGTGGGATTCTACCAGTTCAGACCGGCTCGGGCAAACCGTTTGTTCAAACTTTCCACTCTGAGCGAACTGATTCTCTCTTTCTTTGAAGTGGGCTCCTGCATTATACTTACCTATATTTCTGCTTCCGAAGCCCAGCTGATTGGGGCAGCAGAATGGATTGCCGCTCCTCAGCTGTTTTCCTTCCTCTCAGCAATGCGGAAGCTAAATTTTCTGCAAACTGTGCACATGCATGCGCTCAGCGAACTAATTGTTAAACCGGTAGGATCCCGCCACTGGCTGTGCAGCAAAAAAAAAAAAATCTAGGAAAATGTTTGATTGCTTTAAGGCGTTACAGTTAAGTGCTACATTTATATTCTTGCATTCTCCAAAAGATATTTTGCACATTTTACTTGAACACAAGTATGCTACAACTGGCTATAATTGGTCTGGTGTGTCAGAACTGTAGAGCAAGGCAAAAGAAGATGACAGTATGACTGTATGAGAAAGCCCATCTAAGAGCTGTTATTTTGCTGATTGTTTGGGCTGAGAATGGTAAACAAAATGACTCATCGTATGATAATCCAACTGACACAGTGAGACTTTCTTGCAGTTACATTTTCTATCTGTTACAAGATGCCTAAGAAACCATTGTGGACTATAGCTAACATTCTATGATTCTGAAACTACACGGACTTCGCTCGCAGACCAGGAAAACATACAATTATCTGGCAATATTAGGATCATTTTAGACATGTCAACTTTTCAACACAGAATATATTTCATAATCATATAATCTGCATGAATATAATTATGTTTGACAACTGAATTCTGATGGGAAATAATGATTGGCCAATCTTATTATATTTTCCAGGTATCTTTGCCTAGGTAAAATCTAGCTCAAGAAGTATGAACGAAGACATCGTGTGCACAATTCTTTCTACGCATTTTCCAATCAAAGGCTAGTAGCATGTATTTAAAAAGCTGGTTTGTTTTCCCATCAATAGCTCTCTGTGGTGAGAATCTGTGTTTGGCAATCGCTCCATGTATACCATGTCAATTTAATATTAAAAACAAAATTGTTGAAAAAATATTATCCCAAGAACATACGTAAAATTATAAATATTCAGCACCTCAAGCTTTTGATATACTTTAGTGCACATGAACGGAGTAGCTGTCAAAATTACAACAGGCAACTCAAGTAATTATGCAGATTTATGCAAAACATTAACAAGAAGAATTAAATGCACAAATGAGGTGGCTACACTTGAATTGTTAAGATTATGAATAATTACCATGAATCTTTTTTGCTCTTAATATAACTTGTTTTTGATAAACAAAGCCTTAATTATCAGAATCCTTTGGAGAATATTGGTGACCTTCATTAATCTTACAAAACAAGTCTCTTGTGTTCTGCATTGTAAAAAAGCACATGCTTAGAATAAGTACATAGACCATGGGAAAAGCATATGCTAATGGCTACTACAAAACTGTTGTGCACTATAGCTGTGATTTTCTCTAGCACATCTGTACATAGCATCTAGCAAAAGTGTTGTGAGTTCTGTGAAATTTGAGAAGAAGACATGATGTTTTCTGAAGGTAGGTAGGATACGAATCTTTGATTATATAAAAACTTCACAATCAGATATTTTGTATGTATGTATGTTGGGGAAGGAGACAACAGAAAAAGAAAATTATAACCATCAAGTTCCCTATCCATCTTACAAGAGCCACTCTAAAGCAGAATCTTCTGGAGTAACAACCTTTAATTCTACTAGTTGAGGAGGCTGTTTTTACTCAGGCATAAACTAGTGATCCATGGAAGAATCCATGTTTGATTTGTATGAATAGAAATATTTTTTGTAATAGAATGGGTGGGGTATGATTTCCCTTGGCTTTCTAAACTATGTTGTACATAGTATTAGATGGAAACAGGATAATGGAAATCTTACATATTTCATGTATTTGTTGCAACTCAGTTGGAATGCCCAATAGTATTTTTAAAAGTCATAGGCCATAAGAAATAAACAAATATATTTTTTAATGAAAGAAGGTAGAAAGAATGTAAAGGAGGGATTTATATGGATTTTTTAATTCTCCAGATGGATTACATTATCTCAATAAAATTGGTGCCATCCTTCCCTAATTTTGATGCCCTCCAGCATTGGTGAGATTATCATAATTCCCAGCCAACATGTTAAATTCTACTGCTAGTGGACTAGAGCTGAAGGTATAACTGCCTAGAAAGTCAGAGTGAGAGTTGAATCTCAGGATGTCGAGTCAATTCTTATTCTGATGCTAGAGTACCCCTATAGTTCATGAATTTATTCCCAGGTAAATGAATATTAGATTGTAATCTTTGACATCACACAAATCCCAACCCAAAATTTCATTAAGGAATGACATGGAAAACAATAGCCAGAAAGGATAATCGGCACACAATTCTAATGATATCTAAAACCTCCTTCCTACTCAGCATCAACTACTTTTGATAGACTTTGTATGACTCAGACAGTTATACAGACTACCAAAAGTAAGGCCTGCTCTATAAAATTCTGTGTCCCAGATCATGAACTATGTCCTCTTTTTTTTGCACCTGAAGCAATCTATTGTTATCTCCCTTCAACTATCATAACTCTGATTGAACTGGTCCTAGTACTTTCTCATGGAACTACAATTCCCCAGTTGAGTTTGTAGAGGGCAAAAGCCTATAAAACCAGTTCCGTTCTATAGCGGAACTGCAGCCTGGCATCTCAGGACTTTCATTCTCTTCCCCAATCTTCTGTTTTCCTGCCTCCATTTCCTCCATCCGTTTTCATTCTGCAGATGCCACTTTCCAAAGGCAAACGTGTCTCCGACATTTGGCCAGCTGCTCCACTGCAGAAAACTACAGAACCATTTCCATTTCTGCTTCACTGGTAATTTTTACATTGCCCTCCTTCGTTCAGATAAACAGTGGGACCTCTTTCAGTCCCCTCGGTTAATTTCAGAATTAATTTGCAAGGCTGTCATCAACGGTGTAACAATTCACTGATCAACAGTTGCAGTTCTTCATAACACTGTCAAACTCCCAGCTGCCACTGTGCCAGTCTGGGCTTCATGGTTGTTTTTCCTCCTCATTCTTTTTTTTTCCCTGTCTCCTCCTAACTTTATTCTTTTGCCCAGGCCTAGACATTATGCCTTGGGACTACTAGTAAAGGAGGACTTTAGAAGCATTAAGTCTTTACTGCCAGCTACAGTATCTCTTCCCTAGAGAGTCAGCTGTCAGATCAATGGTGTTTTTGTCATAAAAAATCTCTCCAAAGGGACTCAAATTTGTTTTGGCAAATGTCAAGTAGCTTTGATGCATAAAAACCCACTTAAAGAGGTCACATTTCAACAAACAAAGCTTTTCCTTTTTCTTTTTCTTTTTTTTTTAAAAAGGGAGGGTAGCTGCACAGTTATGCATTTAATGTCCTTTTTTTTTTAAAAAAAGCTGGGCTTTAAAAAGGAGGAGAAACAGAAATGGGGCCATCAGTGTAACACATAGCTGTATTTTGCTAGTTATATGAGTCCTTTGTGGTGATATAACACACTAATCACCATGTTGGAAAAACCAGTCTACCACAACTCATACGGTGGGCATATCTAGGGACCTTGGGGCATTCTGAGTCATGCTTTTGGGGTGAACGGGATTTCTTCACAATGAACAGCTTTAAAACTATTTGAAACATGAACATTTTCCAAATGGGCTGTGAGAATAACCTTGAGGAAGAGCAAGAAGAGTTGCAGACAAGGCAAAGGTCAGATAAGAGAAATCCAAGTCCAGAGCAGAAATGGAACCTCAGAAAACATCTCTGACCTGACCCTCCCCAGTTCCCTTTAGGATGAAGGCAGGGAGGGGGAGGCTTTGTTGCAATCCTAGAATAAAGGTAATTTTAGTATTCATGGTTTTGATGTTCACGATTGGCTTACCTCAAAGGGCTGACATCATGGGACTGAATATTTGCACAAAAGCACGTATTCAGTTTATACACAAACTGAAAGACAATGTGTTATGAATTGCATATTAATTAATATTATTAATTAATTCTCCATGAAGAAACTCTTCTCCCCAATTTGAAAATGAGAGAAAGCTAACTGTGACAAATGCATTGCAGAGAAGACATTTTGTATATGCTCTGAGGCGATTCTACCCAACATTGTCCAGTCAGTCTGCAAAAGATGCCAAACGATGTGAGCACAGTTCATTCAAACACCACTGAATAATATATGTACATACACACTCTGCAATTACACATATTTCAAAGTGTTTAGAAACAAATTTAATTTGAACGGAGGCTATAAACATTGCAATATCCAACAGGCATGTGTGTGTGGTGGTGGTGGTGAGGAGACAGGGTTGAAGATCTACAAGAAGGCCGGCACAGCAATGCAATCCAGTGCTTCCTTTGCAACAACAGACTAACCATCCTGTTAGGCCCTTGGGCCCTGTTTGTGGTTACTGCTATGCAGAAACATATGGCCAGGCCCTAAGTATGAAATTATCAAGTCTAAATCCTTTTGTTTCCCAAAATTATTATCCTTCTAAGAGGAAAAAAAAAACCCTATCTGATTTCTTATCACTTTATTGTGAAGGGTGGAGAATATTTCTTTGGAAGTGGGAAAGGTGCTGAGAAAGGTTAATATCCCTGAAATTAGCACATTTTTTCATGTTAAAAAGCCATCTCAAAATGTGATGTCTTGAAAGATTAAATCGGAGAAGCAGGAATCTGATGTTCAGCATTTCAGAATCTTTTCTGAGATGAATAGGACTTCCTTTCATCTCCATCAATTTGATTAATGATTGAAGAACACATTTTCGAAAGTTTTCACCCAAACTGTAATACACAGCTTTGAACTGAATTTTTTTTTTTTTTAGAATTTATTTTCCAAGTAGCCAAAATGGTATTCAAAGCAGTAATAATTTCTACTTATTGCCCAATGGCATCATTGTTATTGGAAGAGAGAAACTCTTTTTTCCCCCCGAATCTCTCCCTCCCTCCTCCTGCCTCCCCTTGCCAAGTGCAGAGAACATCAAAATGTCAAGTGCAACTTAGCTTTCAAATTCCCTTCAAAACCCTTCATTAAATCCTAAAGTTGCTAACAAGGGTCCTAACTGCTCCACCTATGTAAGGCTGCTACATAATTGAGATATGGTTTTTTTCAAGTAAAAAATGATAATAAACAAACATTATTAAGCAGCATTTATTCCTCAAGTGCTTTTTTATGGCTGGAACATTTATCAGTGTCTGTGCTAAGAGTTGCATAAAGCACTTTTACTTTTTAATCAAATCCTTCCAATCATCTCATCTGATTCTTCACTTCTATTTTTAGTCCTCTTGTCTTTTGATCTCTCGAAGCTTGCTGGTACTCGAAATATCCCTATTAACTAGTCCCATTTCTAACAAGTCCCTACTCTCCCATTGGCTATATTATGAGAATAAATCTGGTTTTCGTCTGACTTTCTTTGTTTTCACTCCTCTTCTGCCATAGGAGATTGTTCTCTTTTTTACAGGCACAGTGCAGAGGTGCAAAATTTTTGCTTCCAGTCAGCTTGTATGGTGGTTAGATGACTAGCCTGGAAATCAGGAGACTGTGAATTCTAGTCCTGCCTTAGGCATGAAAATTGGCTGGGTGACTTTGAGCCACTCATGTTTCTCAGCCTAACCCTAAGGTAAATGAAAGAGTTGTTATGGGGAAAACTGGAGGAGGAAGGATTATTGTATGTTTACTGCTTTGCCTTGTTCATAAAAATGATAAAGGTGGGATAAAAATCTAATAAATGCATACATAAAATTATATCTTGAATATGACCTCTAATTCTTCTCTAGACGCTGCCAAAAAAATTATATGGACATCCTGAACTTTATAAATGTGTTTAAACTAGAAACAATATATAAATAAGTTCACTATTTTCTACTGTAGAACTATCATAACAAGACTGCAAAAATCCAGAAAACCTTTAGATGAAAGGTAAGAGACTTTTCTGTATCTTTTGCACCCATCCAGTTGTTGTTCATATTTTTGCATCCCAGATATTGTCATCTTAATCTTCTGTCTTGGGATTTCCTGATTGTCTTCCATCTAGCTACTAACTAGAATTGACCCTACTTATCTTTTTCAAGATCAACCAACTTTAATGCCAATCCTGATCCTATGATCAGGAAGTTGTACAAACTGTAATGGATAAAATTATTAAGTGGACAAAGGATAATCATTTTAATTATATCAACTTAAAGTAATTTAAAATAAAAAATGTTTTTTCCTGGTCCAGCCTCTTGGAGGCACCATGGAACAGTGTATTAAAGGACATTGGATAAGTGTCTATACTCCAGTAGTTCAAGTCCTATCAAAATATGACAGAGTGAGCTCTTGTCATTTGTCTCAGTTCCTGCCAACCTAGCAGTTCAAAAGCATGCAAATGCAAGTAGAAAAACAAGTACCACTTTGGTGGCAAAGTAACAACATTCCATGTTTTGGCATATGCTTTGCACTGCAGCGGGATGTCATGCTGGCCACATGACCACAGAAACTTATTTGGAAAGCACTGGCTCAATAGCTTAAAGAAATGGAGATGAGCACCAGCCCTTAAAATTGGTTACAACCAACCAAGTAAAACCTGCAGGGACTTCCTCACCATTTTTTTACCTTTACCTACCAACGATTCTGACTGCCCCATTCCCTTTCTTGATAGCCAGCACCTAGTTGTGTTGAACATTTGTATGGCATGTTAATCTGTGTCCATTTTTAATGATAGTGATTGGACACAAGCAAGCATTCTTGACTCTCCTTTACTGAGTCTACATTAGCCAATAGTGTTCCAACCCTGACACTTTCCCACATCTTGTTTGACCATTGCTTCTAAATATACACGAGGAAGAGCCCCAGTCATGAAACATTAAGGAAGAAAGAAGTTTTAAAAGTATTTGAACAGAAAAGGTAACCCTTATTTATTTAATTAAAGCCAATAACCATTATGTGGAGCAAAATCCTAGGAGACCAGTCCTTTAGAGAGTTGCAGTTCATGAGCTAAATCCCAGTAGAGAAAATGTGGTGGAACAATTTGGTTTTGCAGCTTTGCTCTGTTAAAGAAACCTGGATGCAGAAAACCTCTGTGAGATTGCCAGACTAATGTAAAGTTTAGAAAGGGACTTAAAAGATTAATTTTGGCTGTGTGCACCAAGCACACCAAACCACAAACCAGCAACTAATGTTGTGCAAACCCAGCTCAAGTGGTCAGTTTATAGTTTGATGTGCCAAGTGAACCCAGGAAATTGGGTTAATTGACTAAACTGTTGTTAAATTAACCGTGGGAAAGTGTGTCATGTGAGCACAGCCATAACTTATACCAACTGGGGCTAAAGAGCAGACCTTGCTCTTAGGAAACAGCAACAGCAACAAGATTGAGAACTGTCCTTCAACCCTGAAATAACCTTTAGACAGAGGAAGAAGTAACAATGATTCTAGGAATACATGAAAGATAAGGAACGAGGCAGGAGAATGAGGAGCAACTGTACAGACTAACTGAAGTAGAGAGGGGGATAGCATCAATAATCTCTTTTAATATAAAGCAGTTCAATATACAAGCAAATAATAAGGGTCTTTCATTTTAATCCTTGGCTAGAAACCCTAATGGAAAATACACTTCTAGTTACAGCAATAATGCTGGTCATGTTATTATCCTTATTTATTAGACTTTCTATTTGTTGACTACCAAAGTCTCTTGATAGTTCAACTCAACTCACAATCTGAAAGCCAGTCAACTGAGTGCTGCTCCAACTGTTGGTTTTGTGGTTCTGCCCACAAAAGTTAGTTTCAGACAGACTGTTTGCTTTTCATCTTTTACCCATATAATTATTCTCATGGCCTTGTTACTATCCATAAAGAAAATAACTTTGGAAATGGGAAGGCAAAGGAATGTTTGGGTATGGCAATCAGAAAACACAAAACCACTAATACAAATTCACATACCACCAACTCTGAAAAATGTAAGGTAGGGAAAAATGGGATTTTCCAGATCAGCCCCACTGACTTTTTATGAGTGTCACAGCTGATTTCTCCCAAAGGATATGTGTAAAGTTGCATAAAGAAAGTCAACTCAAAGCTGATTTGTTTTGTCTTTATGAAGGTCTGAATCTAAATTTGTGTTTCAGATTCCAAAGAGTGTATACATGAACCAGCCAAAAGGCAATGCCTGTATATCAACATCAGCACTTAGACCGATATAAACAACTTTATTTCTTCCTCCTATTTCACAAGCCCAGTAGAAAGACCATGTAATCAGCAGTAATTATTGCTTTTGAAAATGTAAGCTTTACATTCTGCAAAATCTTTTTTTAAGTATATAAATACAGGAAGCTTCTCAAAATATATTTACTCAATTCAACAAGGGGAGAAAATATCAAACCAAGTTAGGACACTCAAGTGTTATTTGCAGCAATCACAATAAAGTCAATTTTGGTTTAAATCATGATTGTCATAAACACTCACAAAACATATTATTTACCAGATGGCAATTTCACTCAAGCAAACACATCAAACTTATGTTTCATCATTGTCAAATAAGGATGAACTTGCCACTGGGATAACCTCCAGTACTTAAGCAAACACTTCTGCACACACAATAGATGAAGCAGCTTGTTATTTGGTAGACAAGCAGTTCCAATAGTTTCACCTGACTCATCACTTGTTGCCTGTAATCATTTGCAGGGGAGGTATCAAGGCTTCAGGAAACAACAACAACATGAACCTCTGGAATGGTAGTTATTGCTAAGAGGGAAAGGTTACAAAATCTTGAAAGTCTGCCAAGGCAATTCTCTAGCTCAACTTACATCTAGCATAGTTAAAGCAGAATGCATCCGCGACTCTTTCTCATAGTTGCCCACTCCCCCAGACTCAGGTATCTTTTCCTTTAAAAGACCTAGTCCCGTCTGTAATAGTCCTACTCACTTTCCCACATTTTCAGACTCTGTTAGATATTTTCATCATGGGGGGGGGGGGAGGAGTAATCATTAACTAGTAGAGATGATCAGTGGTGGGATCCTACCGGTTTAACAACCGGTTTGATGAGTGTGTGCGTGCCAAACGTGCCCGTGTGTGCATTT
>JANHFK010003757.1:104756-117016 GCA_036250565.1 Sibynophis collaris | reverse complement strand
GAGCCCGTTGCTTCCCATCCAGATCCGTACGGATTCCAAACACTGGGACAGCACCTCAAGGGCATCATTGGGGTGGTTTGGGGTGGAAATGTGTCATCGGCGTACTGGTGGAAATCCACCCCAAAACCACGGATGATCTGACATTAGAAGAAGAAACGACATCGTTTGCCATTATATCTCCATCTTTAAATGAAGGACAATAAAATATTCCTTATGCAAGAATAATAGAGGGGATATTTTATTGTACTGAAACACAATATAAAGTGTGTGCTCTCCAGTGTGCAGACAAGTCCATTCAATTTACATTTCAATAAAAGTAAACCCAATTCATATTTTCCAAATCCATCCGTGAACTGGAATGCAGTTCTTCTTCAATATTTGCACTTCTCAGATTTTCGTAGTATGGTTCCCTGAACAAAAAAGGGATAAATTGGTATGCTAGTCAGAATTAGGGAGAGAACTGTCTTCCTATTACAGAAAACTGCTTATAAAATGTGTTTTAGCAAGCTTGTGCACGAAACTGTACATTCAGGACAAATTGCATGCATTGTGATGCAGCTGCATTCTTTTTCCTTTTTTAAGTTTAGTGGATGAAGACTTGAGCTTGACAAAGAAAGAGATATAATACAGAAAGCTGAAAGTGACAAATTAGTTTTATATGGAAAGAATCATTGGATGTGGTGAATCTTGAAGCATTCTGCTTCCCAATATACAGTGCAAAATAGAACGGTCCAAATACAAATTCAATATATGTCTGTCATTCACACCCTGTTTTAACTGCTGGACTATTGCCATTATACTGTAACCACACTATTCTGTGTCAGATATGAAGAGATTAAATAAACATTGCTCAAAATGAGGTCCTCAAAGTAAAGTGCTGGAAATGTTTGCTGAATTTTCCTCATGCTGCAAATGAGACTAACAGACTAATTAAAAATGCATGGGAAACAAAGATGCACAGAGACAGACAGACGTGCACACAAAACTCATATAAAATTCTACATTATCCAAAGAAGATAATGACAAGTAAAAAAAAAATAGCAAGAAAAATTATTTCTTTGATGTTTAAGGCAGGATGGGCAACTGAATCTGGTCAGGAGGCCAAGTAGTTCAGCCTCCTTCTCCTGATGAGTCAGATGAAGTAGAGAGAGAGACAGAGAGAGAGAAGTCCTGCTTCTTGACACTTTTTCTTTTTTGAATGAGAAGCCATCACATCCTATCTGCTCTTCCGGATGGAAATTAATTAGCACTCTTCCCCCCCCACCCCACTATTAAGGGGGAAAGTAACCTCTTGGAAAAGCAGAGATGGGCAAAATTCTGCAGAAATGCCATTAAGAGTGATTTAATTTGACTCAACTGCATGTAGGGAAAGGACAAGGGTGGACATAGAAGATACGTAAAATTTTGGAGCAGAGGTTAGGGGTCTTGAAGGATGGAACAGGACAAACATGAGCAAGATATTTCCTATCTTTTTCTTGAGATCTCCTTGAGTTTAGATTTGATTCGTGGCCAGCTTGACGTCACTACTGTTGGGGGTTCCTGTGGTGGCCCAAGTGCTCTGCCAGTGAAAATGGGCTTCCGAGCTCTGTTTTTGGCTGTGACAGCTTCTTGCAACCTTCTGCCAGCAAAAACAGAATTCAGGAGGGTCTCTTGCAGCTCTCCTGAGCTCCATTGTTGCTGACAGAGGCAGCATGGGACAGACCTTTGTCAGATCCAGCCCCTGGACCTTGAGTTTGATACCTCTGCCTTAGCAGATAAAAGAAACATTAAGTGGTATCAATTTTCTTTATTATATTTATATATTTAGTCAAGATTAACTTTAAGCAGCATGTAGTTTTAGAGGCTGTTTTTTGTTTCTTTTAAGGGTTATGCCTATTTCTAAGGCTTATGTTATGTCAGAATACTCATGACTGGGAAGACATGGTAACAAGGTCAGCCAATGAATAGGCATAGAAACAAGGTCAGCCAATGGGAGCTGATTGGTGACAAACAGTTTTGGAACCTGGGCGTGGCTTAGGCTTAGCTTAACTGCCCTGTATAAAGGAGGTTCTTTAAGATCTGTATTAAGCTCTGTGCTGAGAACTAAACATGTCTGGGCTTGTTTGCTCTGCTGAATTGAAACTAAGAACTGTTCTCTCCTCTGTCTCTCCAACTGTCTACCACGTTGGAAGAATCAGCTATTGGTATTATACATTTATCTTCATGTGTTATATGTATATAAAGAAGTTAATGAATCCAGCTGAATCAGTTATCTGTGTGTGCTTTCTGGACGTGATTTTTGCAACAAACTCTGACATGTTATTATGTTTATGCATTTCTTGCATAAACAGACCACAGACCATATTGGGCTGCAAAAAAAAAAAGATAAAAAATGAAGTAGAGATTTGCCCATCTCTAAATTATAAGATAGGCCTCTCCAGACAAAAAAAAATATCCATCCCTGCTGTAGATGGAGGAGAGCAAAGGCAACAGAACTGAAAATTTGGCAATTACACCTTGAGAACTCTACTTCTAATTCTTCTGCCTTTCTACAATATTTATGAACTGTGTCTTTTGTGTACAGTTGGGATTCCTCTGGAATTTAACTTTTAATTTAATATTCCATTGCCTGGAGCATCCCTCCTCCTCCTCCTTTAAAAATACTTTCAGGATCTCTGTGGATTGACAGCATGTTTTTTAATCAACAGAAATAACTCAACTTAGTTCAATTTTCCACATCTACATTCTTTGGAGTTTTGTTTCTTCAAAGCCAGGAAAAACTGTATAAGGGAGGTGAGGTGGGGATAGTTTGTGCAATCTGGGGAGAATTTTAGCTAAGTAATACCCAATATCCAGCTATTTAAAGGCTTGTTTAGAAAGTGATAGATATAAACATTTCAAAATAACTCATTAAGATAGAACCTTGTTGCATTGTGCATCCACAATGCACTTTGAGAAAGCTGCTTTCTATTTAGCCACTTCCACAAAATGCAGATGGTTACTTAAGGTGGTGCTGGTGATGGGGAGGTGTATTTGCCGATGATCTGCAGAATGAGAATAAGGCTGTTGGCAGATGGCTTCCAGATATTATTCTGAAATATCTTATCCTGACAAATAACAACAGTATGTATAATTAGCACTCTGCAGATGGCACGCCGAATGATTCTCTTCCATCTTAACACACTTCTTTTCCTTACTGATAAAATAGGCTATTTTTGAAAGATAAGTTTTAAAATGCAGCCAGCAGCAATTCCAATAGGAATGAGTCTACTTTATGTCTAGTTGCAATCCAGTGGAGGATTAAAAGATTTTGTGGGCTGGAGCTCATAATAGAGAAAGGATGAAATAGGAAATAGCACAAAGCAAACGGGAAGGGTAGGAGGAGAATACAAGAGAAACTTGCTAAAAGTTTACCAAAAGTTGGCCAGTAAAGAATATTGTCTGTCCTCTAACATCACTTTGTAATGTGCATTATCCTTAGGATGAGACCCTTTAAATATGAACTCTTTCATTATGAAAGTAAAGTCCTTAAGGTAATCTGTTCCAGTGTTACCATTTTGCTCAGTGCCAAGTCAATACATTTTCGTTTTCCTCCGCTTGATTCAGAGTTTTATGGTGTATTGAATTACTATTGAATTTCTTGTACTTTTATATTGCATAATCAGTTGTTGTTGCTTTGCCCTGGTCCGTGTTTCAATTATGACCAATTATGAACATTCTGCAATATGTGTTTCCAGATTTGGATCCCTTCCCCTTCCCCTCCCCCTTTTGTTTTTGTCTGTCCTCTGTCAATCATAATTGGAGCATTTTAGCCTTAAGAGAGATAGAAAATAAATATTCTTGTGTCATTTCTCCCCAGATATTGTGACAACAACTCTTACCATGTCTTCCATTCCCCCCTCAGATTTAATCCTTGTATCCTTTCCGCATAGTGGTGGTATTTCAGAGTCCTATAATGTTTGTTTTTTTCAATTATTCCATAACCTCCTTGAGTTGAAGCAAAAGGAATTAAATGCAATATTCCAAATATAACTTTCTGATTTGAGGTGACACTTTACTCTTGAAGATTGTGAATGCAATTGTAAAAATATTCCAGAGAGTGCTTTGGAAAGCATTTTAGTACAAGCAAAGCATCCTCATGAAGTGTTACTGCAGTTACATCATCTGGACATCTTGGTGAAGCTATTTTGCAAGCTTTCCTTATCAGCTGTATGTGTGTGCATACCCATCAATAAGCATACACTTCTGCTTGGATTGTTAGTGATGTGAAGCATCTGTGCATACACACAATGATGCAGGCAACTGGGGAAAACCAAAGTCACCATGCCAAACTTTCGAGAGAACTTGACAGCTTCAAGAAAGGGTGCTTCATATGCACTAATACGTTCTCTGAAATACCGCTTTAGATTGCATTACACAGCTCTATTTTGCAAAAGGGGAATAGCTGGCACATGGTTTTTAAAAGGCTTATACTGGAATAGTCTATTAAAAAGTTGCTCAATTGTGAGATGGGCAGCATATAAATTTAATAATTACACACCAGATCTAATCCCCTTTATCTAGGATCACTGCATTTTATTGTAATAGAAAGTGAATTCAAGCAATTGATGATAAATGTTAATAAAATTGATATAGTGTGCATAATGTATGCATGTCCAGTCCTTTTGGAGGATATAGTCATGGTAGCTGGGTACAGTGGCTGCTGGTTATCTTGAGGCTTGGCCAAGAAACACAGCTCCCTGACTCATGGATTTGCTCCGTGAACACATACGGTACCTCATGGACACCACCTTGTAAAAACAGCCTTTTCCAGGTCAAATCCTATAGAACAGTGTTTTATAATCCATGATATCAGCAAGAGAGGCAAAATACTTTTCAGAAGAGGCAGTTTATCATCAACTGAATAAGTTCTGATAATAACTAATGTACGTTGATGTGTGAGTCAAGCCTTGCCTTTTTAAAAATGCTTTTCTATTTCCTATTTGGAAAAAATATGAGTCTCTTCTATACACACCAGATGGTAGCAGCTTGTGAAGTTAAATTTATTTACATATACAAATTGTCAATTGCAATAACTTTAGATATAAGGTTGTAGAAGAGAAAAATCAAAAGATTTAGGGATATTAATCTAAACTCTGCAGATAAAAAGATAAACACAATAAATGAGTTGAAGCTGATTATATCATATTTTAACTACTGAATATGTTTTGATTTCTCATTTTCATTCCTCAACACAATACTCTTTTTACAGTGTTACTTTAAAAAACACACACACATGCCTTTTAAAATGAATCAGTTGACTGGCAGGTTGTGAAACTCAGTTTATACAGTGAAAGAGTCCTTATCACCCTCTTGTATAGGGATCAAGAGGCTTTTACTTAGGCCCTCCATCTCAGCATGGTAGCAGTGACGTGGGCAAGAGGAGAGGTGGGGAAGGCAACTAACACAATATTCTGCTCTGTTGTAATAGGATAGAGCATAGAACATAGAAAAATAAGGTTGGAAGAGACCTTGGCGATCTTCTAGTGCAAACCCCTGCCCGAAGGCAAGTAGTGGAAGACTGCTATAATATCACTTCTGGTCCTTTTCTTTGTTAGAATAGATAATTTGTTCATCATATAGTTCAGCCTCCAGACCCCTTAACATCTTTGTTGCCTTCTCTGCACTCTTTCCAAGGTTGCAACATATTTTTTATATTATGGTGACCAGAATTGGCGGCAGTATTCCAAATGTGGTTTCATGAATGCAGTATAAAGCAGTACTGTCACTTCATGTGATCTTGATATTATCCATCTGTTGATGCAACCAAGGGACTGCATTAGTTTATTTGGCAGCTGTAGCACACTGCTGATTAACACTTCAGAGGTGGTCTACTAGGACCACCTAGATCTCTCAGTATTTCTACTGTTGAGCCAGATATCATTTATTCTATATTTGTGCATTTGGGCAGAAATTCCGACTCAGGGTCTGCTTCAGCCTCCTGATGCAGGGTTTTGGGCGAAGGTTGGAGGGAAGCGCTGCTGGTGGCGAAGATCCGGAGGGCCTTGTTCCAGTGGGGACAGCATCCTGGCCTGGAACACCTGACCATCTCAGCCTACTAAGCCTACAGGCACTGGTACCTGGCCTTGCACTCCCGCAGGTCTTCCCTCTGCTTGGAAAACCTATGCTCCTAGTCCTCAGTGAGGTGCTTCTGCTGATCCTTCTCGGTCAGAACCATTGGAACTGTTTTGCCAACTCTTTCTCGTGGTGGCTGCTTAGCTCCAACAACTGCTTCCTGTTGGGGCCCTAAGGAGCCCGGGTGGAGAGGCGAGAAGTGGCTGGTAGGGGAGGGGTGAGTAGAGGCCAGCGAGGTGCCCCTTGATTTGATTTGGCCACACCCACCCAGTCACATGAACACCTAGCCACGCCCACCCAGCCGATCTTTACGCAGATCATATTAGTGGTCTGTGGGGTTTAAAAGTATGAATTTAGTGGTCCATGAAGTCCAAAAGGTTGGTGTCCCCTGTTCCATACCCACTGCTATGGTCTATTTATTGATATGAATAAGCCTTTTCTTCCTCCTCCATCTCCATGGAAAGACAGCTCCAGGCGTATGTTCATATTACATTTCACATAGACATGCAATCATCTTTACGTTCAGAGATTTCTATTCTTAACACACATGCAGATTATTCACATGTGATGTACAGCATATTTTTATCCTTTTGTAGGAAAACAAGTACGCTTAGGGGGAAAAGGTTAGATAGTAGTATAACCCTTGAATTGTTGCAACACTCAAGCTTTGTTCAACAGAAACAAGCCTTTTGGAAGGTCTGGATTATGCTCTTTAACATATTATTAATTAAATGTATTGTTCATAAAAGCATTTCCTCGCTATGTGGGCAGAAATAAATCTGAGTGTGTTCAGCATAGCGTGTTCTGATTTTTCAGAAAAGTGACTGGTTCTATCAAGCCCAATCATCTCCAACCACTGCTTTTCCAATGCGCTGAAATAAAGACCACGGAATTTCCAAATCATCCTGAATTCTTGCTGCCACCAATGCACCCTGAAGAAAACTCTGACCTAAAGCATTATACATGCCTTCGAAACGTGGTAAAAGACTGAATTAAAAAAAAAAAAGCTGGAGAAAGTAAACAAGAAATGCAGATAAAAATGTACTTGCTGGTGATGGAAAAAGCCGCGATAGGAATAATTCAAATAACCAGAGGTAAATCAAGTAGCCAGGGTTTAAGGTAAGTCTCTAATAAAATTAAAAAGCAGAAGTGGATAGAGTTTAATAAATCAGCTAATCCATAGTGAGTTACACAGCCCTAGGCTGGAGAGCAGCTGTAGACATCTTAGCCTGTGTACTCTCTGGCTGCAGAGCTGCTGTTGAAAAATGTTTTTTTTTTTTTTGCAAGGCTATCTGGCTGCTGTCATATCTAGTTCTGTTTTCTCTAAAGACGCTGCTTCCTGCCCCCAGTTGCTTTTCCAGTTCAGATCTCCCTTTTGCAAAGTTTTCTAACCCTCTCTTCTCCCAGTCACATTAGTTTGTAGTGTGCCTGTTATTCAGTTTTAATTCAATTTGACTATTCATCTAATTCTGCTGTTTTTTAAGCAGCAGGACATTCAACATCTTGAATCCTGACAGATATTTTGCTCCCACCCCAAAAGAAAGCTACCTTTAATAAACGGCAATATTCAGATTAATGCTATAGGTAAATGCACCATTTCTCCTAGAGGCATTTCTCCTAGATTTTTGAAGGAAAGTTTCAGAATTATTTTATTAAATGTCTAAATAAAATCTGTTTAGGGCACATAGGGCCATTTTTGTTTGTTTCCTGCTTCAGAATGGTGGAGAATTGTGATGCCTATTGCAATAAGAGGGCCTTTAAGAGGCCAAAGTCAAATTGGGATGCCAAGTGACAACTTAGTTCTTCAGGTTGCCCATTTGGCCTACAGACACATTCCCTGTAGCAAGTAACAATGCTTGTTCTCTTGGCTCACGGTTCCATGAGCATCACTTTCCATGAAAAAAATAAAACTCAATTTGGCTCAGCCCTAATATTAAGCAAACACTATGAGTAAAACCATCCACCTCAGATAACGGTATCTTAATTTTAACTGTATTTTGAAGCTTTAGTGAGCACCACTCAGAAACAACACAACGTGTAAGGAAAGATGGATAAGAAGAATACCAAATTTCTAAATAAAATACAATTAATATATTATTTTCCATTATGTCTGGTTTGGGATCATTCAATTAGGAGGATGAGATAAAGGATGCTTCCTCTATTGCTTAAGTGTCTTAGATTATTCCCTCCTTCTTCTTGTGTCACTAGTGAAATTCTTGCATAGGGACATCTCCTGCCTATTTTACTCTAACTGAAAAATCTGTTGAATAAAGATTAACATTTAAGCATATATCTTCTGATATTAAAAATGTCCATTTTGCAAGATTTTTTTTCAGGGACAGATAACTATACCAATCAGAAAGAAAATTTGATATTTTTGCTTACCGGTATTTACTTACTTTTATAGAAGCCCTGGTGGCACAGTGGTTAGAATGCAGTATTGCAAGTAAAGTCTGTCCTGATGGACTCAAGGTTGACTCAGCCTCCCATCCTTCCAAGGTCGGTAAAATTGAAGATCCATATTGATGGGAGCAATATGCTGACATTGTAAACACCCAGAAAATGCTGTAAAGCAATATGGAGCAGTACATAAATCTAAGTGATGTTGCTATTGCTATTTTACATCCTTTATTACTATTTATTACTATTATATACCTTTATTATATACCTTTTATATACCTTTATATATTATATACCTTTATTACTATTACTTGTATTAATAAATAATACAAGGCGGTGACCATCCTAATATTCCTCCCTCCCTCTAGTTCCTCCACAACAATCCTGTGAAGTGGGTTGGCCTAAGACACAATCACTGATTTTAATTTTAAATAAAATAGAAAGATTTGAAGGACATTGGAAAGCTAGGCAAAAAATAATCAATGAAGGGAAGTTCAACATGTCCTCATGTATTTGTTTCCCTTATTGAACTGATCTTATATTTAGAGAGTTTTTCCTAACATTCATTTAGATGCCTCGTGTCCATTAGTCAGTGACCTTCATTCTGTGACAATAAATAGTTGCTCATGGACTTATTCTATCTGACAGAGTTAGCACACCCCTGGGCTGTTTTGGTGAATTCAGAAAAACTGGATTCAGACAAAGTAGCTTAACAAGGATAAGATTCACAAATAGAGATGAATGAAACTGCTTATGTTGTGTCCCATCGGCTGCCAGCAGAGCTAGCAGCAGAGTCAGATGAAGAGGAGGTTGAGGGAGAGCCTGGGCCAGCTTCGGAGTCTTTGGAAGGCTCTGATAAGGAAACAGCATCAGAGGCAGAGCCAGGATTTTTCATCATCCCCCAGGTGGAGAGGCAGCTGTCTTTGGGGCCTGAGCTGAGTGAGGGGGAGGAACATCCCAGATGTGCATATGTGTATATGTGTAAAGAGGAAAGGAGAGGAGAGCAAAGGAAAACAATCAGCCGGCTCTCAGGGAAAAGCAGATGAAGACGCTAGCCAGCTCCTCCCTGGCTGGGAAATAAATAGTAAGTGTTTGGGAGTGGCAATAATAATGTTATACAACCATGTTGAAAGTTTATGATTTGTGGGATTGCATTATCAGCTGTCCAGGGCTGCATGTTGCAGGTTGGACACATCTGGCCTAACAAAATAGTTTAATAGGAGATTGCCCTCTCTGCTAGAGCTGGTGGAGCTGGTAGAAACAATGGCAAAAGAATGTTAAATTGATATTTACCAACAAAGAAATAAGGGGAGACTAGTATAGATCTATTTCAAGCTATTTAAGATCTCTAACTAACCATACCTTTCTGGGATTCAAACCTGGGCTGCTTGCATATTAGGTAGATGTATTAACCTCTAAGCCACAGGTTCTCCTCCCTTTGTCAACTATACCAGGGGAGAGATTAAGTGTTTTTTCTATCAGGTCAACTTGGTCAATCCAAATATGGGAAAGAGCAGGAGCCAAGAGTCCTGTAGGATTTCAAAATTGTGCACCAACTCTGAGTTGGAAAGTGCACCCACAGAGTTAACGATGGAAAATCCCTAGAACCCAAGAGTCTTAAAACTCACAACAATTCCACTCTCCCCCCATCCAAAGCCTCACAGCATCCAGACACTGGGAAAGGGCTTTGTTACTATTGCTCGGTCGTCGAGGGAAGAGATGTACAACTGGATGACCAATGGCTTCATGGAGATGTTAAATAGGAGTGTGGAAAGAGTAGAACCTGAGGCACCCCACAAAGTTGGAACCTCAGTTTTGACCTCTCCACTACTACCATGTACCAACAGTGGCTGAAGCCAGCCTTGGAGAAAGGAGATCCACAATATCATAGTGCCTACCACACCCACCTTCCTAAGCTGGCCCAGAAGATACCATGACTGATGATACCGAGTGCTACTGAAAGATCAAGGAGGACCAAAATTGATGCATTGCTCTATCTTCTTATCATAGGTCACTGACAAGGGCAAGCAATGTTGTCTCAGCATAATTTTTTTATTGTTCTACTTTGGTTCTCAAAACTGGACAGAGCACCTGAGGTCTGACCATCACAGAATATAATGGAATTAATTTGGAAACTCTTCTATTAATGCAACCTAACATTGAATTTCTCTATAAGCAGCCATGCTCTACTGCTGTCACCTATTCCTTTTCTGACCACTTACAATTTCAAGATCCTTTTCAGACATATCATTACCAGGCCCCATGTTCTCCATTTTATATCTGTACACAATACCTGCAGTGAAAAACTTTCCATTAAAGTTCATTCTGTTATTTTTAGCCTTCATCTGTAACCTATGAAGACATTTTCAATTTTGGTTTGATTTTCTACTTAGATTAGCCATGCCACACAGTTCTGTGCCGTCGTAAAGTTTCCTCCAGCTTTTCACCCAAGCCATTAATGAAAATATTGAAAATATCAAGCAGCTTCAGAACCCAGTGCAGGATGCTTTGGCGTTCTTCGTGACACATAACTCCAGTTTGATGAGAAGCTCTTTAAGTATAATCTTCAAGCCACTTATGCATCTGTCTTCCCCGATCACCCAACCCATCCTTAACTAGCTTGCTAACAGCATCTCCTAGAGTACTTTTGCAAACACTTTAACCAAGATCAGACATATTATGCTGCAGCACTTCCACCATTTACTAAGGAAGTTAGCTGGTTTTCTATAAACATGAAACAAGATCTGACAAGACACGTCCTTTTTGTCTTTACCAAAACACTCATTTGCAGATGCCGAGGCTTCTGGCTCTTTTAAGTTTTTGAGTCTGCAGCTCTTGGGCACATAAGTCAGGCTCTTCTCTCAGTCTGTCAGTTGCCGATGCCTCTGTGGTCTCCCTAGAGAAGTCAGCTCTTCTTTTTCTACACTCTGTTATTTCCTTCCCCCTCCATTTCCTTTCCTCCTGCCCCCACCTTGCTTCTCCAATTTCCATTTCCGTGCCTGACTTCTCAAATCTCCTTGTCTTTCATCCTAAAGGCTGTCAGACAAGTTTTATAACAGATTTTTTTTTTCAAAATTTAGAAGGAACTAGCTTTGTTTTACAGCTCTGTTTGCAGTGACCTCTTTCCTCCAACAACTAAAACATCTTTTCAGGGTAACTGTTCTACACAAATGTTTAAACTCTGTCTGAGATGACACTGTGCCTTCTTTCCTAAGTGGCACCTCTCACCCCAGATGAAGCTAATTATACTGCATTTTGTTTGACTCTTTATGAAAATGTTTTGGGTGAAAATAAGGAGAGTGTGCTGCAAAATAACCATTAAAGAATAACAATTCCTCATAAGATAAAGAGGAAGAGCAGCAGTGAAATCCCCCCAATTTTATCCGGTTCTCCGAACCGGTAGTGCTGATGGTGAGAGGCTCCGCCCACCCGCCGGGATGTCATTACATCCCCTTTTTAAAATCTGCACATGGGCAGAAGGTTCTGCGCATGCACAGAAGAGGCGGTTCTGCACGGGAGCACACCCAAACCGGTAGCGAAGGTAAGTAGATTTCATCGCTTGGGAATAGGCATAGAATAAAAGAGGAATCCAGCAGGAATTTTCAAGTGGTAAAAGCCAAATTGGATTAGAAAGATGAGAGGTTGGAAAGAGAAAGCAACTTTTAGAATTTGTTTCATTCTATTTTTTTTTTAATTTGATTTATATGCCGCCCTTCTCCGAAGACTCAGGGCAGCTTACAATGTGCTAAGCAATAGCCTTCATACTT
>JANHFK010003757.1:6085-21533 GCA_036250565.1 Sibynophis collaris | reverse complement strand
GAAATTGTACCCTCCAATTTGGCAGGGCTGTTGAAGAAAAATTGAAGTATTACCCATACCCTATTTCCCCCTAAAAACCAATAAAATTTTATTAAAAAAAGTTGTTAAATGTAACATGAATAATTTTTACATGTGACTAAAAATATTCCAATCCACCTACTTAATTCTTTCAGAATTCTTTCTTTTTTTCAGCTATATTCACTCTATTTTGGAAAAGACTGCCAAGAGCAATTAAGACACAATGAAACAAACAAAAATACAGGATAGATGTCCTAAATACTGTCTAGATATAAACAATATAAACAAGCAGTAAGCATATCCAAGACCAAACTCATCTGATTAGTATAATTTGAAATTATATCATTTCAAGATATATTAAGACATTCACTTCAGTCGAAGGCCAGAGTGTGATAGAGAGTACCATGTGCTGTATTAGCCCTACATATTGAATAGTGCTAAAATCTTACCTGTAGAAAATCACACATTGATTGGTTTCATACAATATGCTAAGTCAAACCCCAAAATTAGGGTTTATATGTTACATATAATTTTTATTTTTTTTTTAATATGACTGGAAACCGCCCTGAGTCCCGCAAGGGAGAAGGAGCGGTATATAAATATAATAATAAATATACATGAATCCAACTTTTGTTATTTGAAAATTTTGGATTATGCCTTAGTACATTATGAGAATCCAGCCAGTTTTGATTCATTTAATAAACAACTGTTTAGCCATAGTATTTAATAGTGCCTGGAATCTGAATGGAACTTAGCTTACTTGCTTATATTGGGTCTTTTGTCACACTGATGGTTTACCTGCCAGATGCTGGAAACTAGTTACAAATGTCATGGGAAATCTATGACAGAGCAGGCAAAGTGGGCATGGGACATAGTCCCAAGTTATTAGTAAACTTTGAGAGTTACTAAGAGGAAAAGCCAATTCCTATCCTTTCTCAGTTAGAGTTGGAGGAGTTAGGGCACTGTTGACTAACCTTTTTGCCATTGCGTGCCAAAAGCAGGGGAGTGTGGGAGGGGTTGTGCTCATGTGTGCCCATGCCCATAATTCAATGCGCCCTGTCCCCATGCATGTTCACATTACCCCCCTGTGCGCCACCCGCTTTTGGCACGTGATGGCATGGTGGGCCCAGTAGGCCCATTTTTCACCCTCGCCAGGCTCCAGAGGCTTTCTAGGAGCTGGGGAGGGCAAAAATGGCCTTCCCTACCCCCACAGGCCCTCTGGAGGCCGGAAACAGCGCATTTGCCGACTTCTGGTGGGACCGGAAGGCCTGAAAACCAGCTGGCCAGTATGCTGCAGCTGAGCTGGAACAATGCTCACGTGCCCACCGATATGGCTCTGCATGCCACCTGTGTCACCCGTGCCATAGGTTCGCCACCACGGAGTTAGGGAGAAGGGGACATGCCACTTTGGGGATGTTTCCATAGCAGTGGTGGGTTTCTGGGCAAACCAGTAGTGATGGCAGCGGGAGGTTCACCCACCCACCCAGATGTCATCACGGACACTCTGTGCATGTGCACGCTCCCGGTTCTGAACCAGTAGCAAGGTAAGTGGAACCCTCTACTGTTCCATAGGATATTTTTTGAAACTGAAAGAAATAGTTAATAGTTGTGGCAGATCAGTTTGCCAATATTATTTCACTTCATAAATGTTTGCATAAGCTTCTGCTAATGCAGACTTTTTTCTTACAAATTACTGAAGCTCCAACCATAGACTATCCAATTGCTTGTGATTTTATGACTATAATTAAAACAAAACAAAAAAGAACTGAAACTTTACTTTGTCACTGACCTTTGTTTCAAATTTTATCCATGGCAAGGAAACAATAAATATAGATAAATAAAGTAGCTAGATTATCTTCTCTCCTAATAGCCAAACACAGAAAACTCTATGGCCCAGTTATCATGCCTAAAAAAATCTCTTTGCTATGTCTATATTACACTGGTTGATTCTGAGTATCAATGAACTGAATGAGAAGAAATTATGCTGTCTTATTTCCTATATTAATGATCTCATTCTGAGTAGCTTTTTACTACTCTTTCCTCTCTGGTAGCAATACCATTACCTCCACATTCACATGCTGCCACCTCTCTGTTTGAAACTTCATCTGTGCAGCATCTTTGCTGCATAGGGGTTGAAATTTAATCTATGCAGCATCATTCTCACATGTGCTTCCTTCTGCTTGCCTAAGCAGTTTTGCTTACTGCCAGTAGTTCAGTCTGTGAGTGTAGAGGGCCAAACTTGTCCTTCAGCCATGTCTGGAGGCAAACAAGAATCAAATCAGGAAAGGGTTGAATGGCCATCAATTTGTCAAGCGGGCAAAATTTTGAAATATACCCGGAAGCTTCTCCATCACTCACTCATTCATACAGAGAAAGGAAAGAAAAATAAAAAAGAATCTATTAAGAATAAACAGTGTTTCTCATGTAATTTTCCTTTGCCCAAGAAAATTCATCTTTGATTATTATTAATGGTGGGACTTCAGGCAGAATACTGAGGCTTCTACTATCCATCACTGAAGTGTTGCCATAAGGGAGAATGGAAAGCAGAGGTTTTATTGGCAGGCAGCAACTAGTATGGGCACAAGTTTTATATCAGGGATCTGTGATGGGCACCTCTAGCTATTCCCATTGCTTAAATGTTAATGTTAAAAGCTGTCATACTAACTTAGGAATCTCTGAATGCTCTGCTAAGAGCTCTGTAGCTGTTTCCCTAATAGCCTCCAGGAAATTGTTCCTCAAACTGTGGTTAGATATTCTCAGAATTTTGGGGGGTTTTCTGGACATTACTATGCAGTAAAAATATATCTTGAAAAACACTGCTCCAAACCTTTCATATTTGAGCACTTTACTTTGAACATTTTTGTCAGATCACTGAAATTTCATGAGTTTTGGCAATCTTACAAGATTTCAATCATATTTTCCTAAAGATTATTTTTGGAACCTGCACACAGCATCTAAGCATGTCACACATGTTATACTGCTGGCAGTTGCGTCACAAACCCATGGATTAGTCACACAGCAAGTACTGGTTGTCATACATTTTATGCCAACTCTTTAAAAAGGGTCCAAAGGGATAAACATTATTTAGTCCCTGACAAGAAAGATAATCAACAGCCTCATAAACATTTTATGCATAACCTTTTTCAGTGGGTTATAATTTAGTGAACAGATAGGGAAAGCTAATGAAGGTTTTGAAGGGGTGTTCACCAGGTCAGTTTGTTTTGTTCAATTTTTGTTCAGATTGGTGGCTATAGAAATCAAACAAACGCACAAACTCTGGGAACAAGAGCTAGGATGGCATTGGGCAGCATCCAAATTGAGCAAAATAAATAAGAATCACTTGAATTTCTGGAAACAACTTTATTGCTAATAGGGTAATGTAACAAAATCTTGAAATCTCCAGCTGAACTACTGTAATTAATGATGAAATTACTGTCTTACATCAGTAGTGGGTTTTACTTACCTTCGCTACCGGTTCGGAACTGGGACCTTCTCTGCACATGCAGAGCATATCTGTGATGATGTCCGGGTGGGTGGGCGGAGCCTCCCGCTGCCACCAATACCGGTTCAGCCAGACAGGGGCAAGAAACCCACCACTGTCTTACACCCTCCTCAACGTCCCCTTCAGATTGCATTCAGGAATCTTTTCTGTAATGGTATTGCTTCCTTCTGTGATTTGATTTCCTCCTCTGTGCTTCTATGGTTTATCATATCACTTCCCCTTCAGACTCAACTTTCTTTTATCAGCATGGATTGCATGGAGAGTGATGACTTCCAGTCCCCCTTTCCTTTGTAGCCCCAGGCTGCGAAGAAAGTCCAGGTGCATCACACCACATGGATGATCCTTCATGCTACTGGTTGTTGGAAAATCCACATAAAATAACTAACACTGCTAAAAAATAAACAAAATAAAACACACTCTTATGGTTTGGCACCTGGTTATCCAGGACTATATTTGTCCAATAAAGTCAAATCTGAAAACTTTGTACTGGGAGAAGTAACTGGATGTCCTCATTTCCATGAAGTCAGAGGAAACAGAACCTCGTTTTCAATAATTGGAACTGACCACTTTGAAAAACCTCTTCTTTTAGAGTCATCTGTCACCAATAATGTCTACTTTTTGAAATCAATTAAAAGCGGAACTTTTCCCAGAGGACAAGTTTAGGTGCCTGATGCTTTATACTGTTTGTGTTTTATCTGTGCTATCTATATGTTTTTATGAGTATTTTATAAGTATTTTCTTATTTTTTGAGTGATCAATTTTTTATGAAATTCATTGAGCAATTGATTAATTAAAATATCTTGATTAATAATTTCTCTTCTCACAGAATTATCAAATGCCATGCTACTCTTCAACATATTATACAATCTTGCTAGCTGCTGAATATCCCCCATTTTCCCACTGAGTAGAACGGGCCATCTGGTCACTCTTTCTTTCAAAAAGCCAAAAATAAATGTCACTTTGATCCTATCTGCAGGGAACTCCTCTGGCCTGCCTTCCATGAACAACTAACATTCATATTGCTTCCCTTGCCCCACTTTTTTGACAAGCTAACAACATAATATCACTGATAGTTCCAGTGATAAAGCAATTGAACAATGCTGTTTGCTCAAAAATAGTAGGAGTAATACAAAGGAAGAAGAAAGTATGAGATATTTACCTATCTATCTGGGTTTCTGTTTGTCTACCTCTATTCAGTAAATGAAGTTAGTGTCACTGAGAGGATCTGGGTTAAAATAAGTGGAAGGAAGAATAAAAACAGTAGCACTGTTGATGTTTATTACTGATCAACCAACCAAAAAGATGTAAACAATATAAATGAAGAATAAATGGCATATTTAAATAATGCAAAAAGATGAATAAAGAAAATTATGACAGGAAAGTTTAATTACTTCCAACATTTGGCAGACAGAAATTCTGCCAATGTGGCTCTTCTAGGAAAATTCCTGTTTTTTCTTACAGACAATCTTCGCTGGGAGAAGAAAGGCAACCATTTTTTTTATTTAAGCAAAACTAATTAGAAAGCAGATTAAGTGGATTTTAATTTATTTGATTTAGACACTGCCCAACTCCCACACATTTTACAGGAAACTAATGCCTTAATCCTTGTTATTAACAAAAGCTAAAGTTGAGTTAAAACAGTTACATAAAACAGATTTTTAATCAAGTCATAACAAGAATAAATAATATTCCATATTAAGAAAATAGGCAAAGATTAATGGAAGTTGATAAAAAAATAAATTATTAAATGCACAGTTACAAACATTTGAAGAAGGTAGAAACAACATCCACTGAACACTTAGAGAAGATCTAAAAATGAAAAAGAGCACATAGAGAAGGAAAAAAGACAGGCAGATCACTAAATAAGATTTTTAGAGACATTGCCAGCAAAACTAAAGTTCAGAATAAGTCGAGGTTAGTGAAGGAAGCTAAGAACATGGAAAGACTTTTTTGGGTATGTTCAAAATAAATGAACAAAAAAATTGTATTCCAGTTGGTCAGTAAAAATAGCAGAAGAATAATAGATAATAAACAGAAGATGAATTACTCAATTCTTGAGTAATGTAAACACCACATACTTCCAGTTGCTGGACTCCAGAGAACTTACAAGATATTAAAAAAAAAATTGGTCATAACTTGCACACACTAAAGTTAGAATGCATGAAGTGAACCTGGGCTTTGAGTACTGCTGTGGTATATTGACTAAAAGAGATACACACTCTCTCCAAGAATTCCAGAAGACTCTTAACATTTGGCTCTATTCCCAGGTCTGTGGTTTAGGGTGTTTGTAGAGCCCCTATCAAATCATCTTTGAAAGGTTATTGATATAGTTTTGTTCAGGTGGGCATGATTTTTTAATTGTGTGTTTTAGATGTTATTTGCCCAATGTCCTTTTGGAGTTGGGAGCGGGGGACTATTAAAATCCAATACATTAAATTAAATTGGGACTAAATTAGATCTTTATGACTATTAAGCTAAGCATGTGGTATGGATATAACTAAGGATGGCAAGCATCTGTCTCTCAGTCTTTCTGTCTCTGTCCCTCGTCTGTTATCAATCATAATCTTTCTATTATATGTTTGTCAAACTAACAAAAAGGGAAGAATGTAATAGATGTGAATGAAGGGAGTCTGATATTCATGAATACATATATAGAAGTAGAGGTGTCAATTTAATTATGAATGAAAGAGATAAAATTAAAGTAAGGTATCAAGGAGGATCCCACATAATTTAATCCTGGCTCTGATACTCCCTAACAATTTCATAAATGTCATGGAAGAAAAATTGTAATGAATGTTTATCAAAAAGTAGAAATGACCCAAAGCAAGATGGCATACTTAATACAAAAAGAATTTTTAAAAAATGATATAGCTTGAAGAAGTGGCTAAAAGTAGTAGAATGAAAAGTAATAGTGACAGATAACAAAATTCTTCACTTAGAAGATAGAAATAAACTGTCCAGGTCTGGGAATATGGTAGGAAATATATGGCTTGATAATATTATGGATAAAGCAGATTCTGGGATTGTAATGGATCACATGCTGTATATGAATATATAATAACAATATGACACAGCTGCTAAAAAAGGCAAATGCAATTTTGATTATATGCCATTAAGTCAATGTCAGTTCTTAGGGTCAACACTGATAGATCGTCTCTCGAATGATCTGTCCCCAGCTTGACCCTTCAGCTCTTTCAATGCTGAAATCAAGTCCATCTACCTTCCAGTTGGCTGTGCTCTTTTCCTGCCTTCTATCTCTCCTAATATGGTCTTTTTAAGAGATCTGAATCTTCACATAACATATCCGAATGATGAAAATTTGAGTTTAGTTTCGATAATTTGGCTATTAGATTGTAATTAACAAGCTGTAACACTTCTTCAGCCACAGATAAGTGAGCTGAGGCTGATTCACAGTTGGTAGAGTATAAGTAGCCTTTGAACAGGACCTGAAGGCTAGAATGTGCTTGTTGTCAAAGAGGTCAAATGTGGACCGAGACCAGTAAATAAATGATCAGACAATGATTCCAGATGAGAGACAAAGGAGAAAGTGAAGCAAATTCAGGGTCTAAGATATGGCAAAGCAATATAGATACAGGACACAACTGAAAGTTGTCCTCAGTTGGTTTTTTTCCCATGGAGAGAATGTAATAAATAAGCCAACTGACCTCCCACTCAGTGCAAGCTGAGACATATCATGTAGGAGCTGCAGAGTCTGTTTCCTAATAGCTCTTCCATTCTTTTTAGTTGGTTCCCTCAAATTTATTACTCCCTCTCTGCCTCTGAATCTTCACTTAAGCACCTCTGCCTAGGACAAAGACTAAATTCTGAGTCTGAGAGACTATTAAAGGGTGTGGATGAGGGATTCTAAGTATTTGCTGTCTGACTCCGGTACTGCTCCATAGGATTGTCACTATCACTCTTTGGCTCCACTTCTTTTCCAGTCCTTTTGATCTGAGGACATGTTCTCTTATAACACCTGGTAATTTGTGCCTTGAGTGAGACTCCGATTTGTTCTGTGAACCATTTATTTGTTTTCATGGAATTATCAGGGGTTTTCTCCAATGCCACTGTTCAAAAATGTAAATGTTCTTTTAAGCTGCTTCTATGAAGTTGGCTTCCATAGAGTATAATAGGGAAAACTACGGGCTGTACAATTCTGAATTTTGTGGGTTTACACATATCATAACATCTGAATAATTTATTTTTCTTGTTTATCAAATTTATATAGCCTCTCATCACACATAATGATTGGGTAATGTATATAATAAGACAAGGAACATAAAAACTGTTAAAAACCACAATATAAATTAAAATAAAAACAAAGTAAAACATATCTTTTCCAAGGCTTTCCTTTTTTCTTTTCTTTTTTTTACCAAGGACCAAATTTCAGCATATTTTTGACTGCTGGTTCCTTTACTATTTCAGTTGATCCTAAAAGGCAGAAACTATCTACCATGTCAGTGCCTTCTAAGACTGGTTGTAATATCTGTTGTCATTAGTTTGATCTTTATAATCATAGTCCAACATTTTGTCACTATGTTCCTTGCCTTTCCCTATTTGAGCTTGCAGATCATTTATATTTTCATATCAGAGTAATTTTATCTCTGTAATACAGGTTATTGATGTTCTTTCAACAATTTTGAATCCGTACTCATCCTCTTCCAATACAGTCTGCCTCAATATATGTTGGTTAGCACATTGGTTGAATAAATAAGTAAAGACTTTACGGTAAGTGATATGATCTTCTGACTCAAAATGTCCATTTCACTTCATTTCAATTCACTGATGCCCAAGATGTCAAAGCGTGATCAATTCTTTTCATATTTCTCTGTGCTAAGTTTTCCCATATTCATGCTTTTAACTTTTCATTTTCCCATTGTAATTCTATCTTTGCAGTTTCAGATTTTCCTTTCCTGTATGGCAAATCATGTGGCAAATCATCAGCAACTACACATCCTATACACCTTAATAGAGCTACATCTACATCAGTAATACTCTTATTGAGTGCCGTCAGACAGGAGAGACCCATCACTATATTAGCAATCATTTTATCTTGTGTGGTTTTCTTGGTAAAACACACGAGCAATTTACTACTGCCTTTTCCTATGCAGTATGAAATGAGATATTTTCTGTTATCACTAAAATGATCACCTGCCTCCAGCATTTCTTAAATCACTGCTGCCTAATATAGTTGCCTGCTTTCTATAACTGGGCAACTGGAATGACCTTCACACCTTGTATACCCTTGTTGGGAAAATATACTGTTGGTATATAGTCCTGGCATACTTCACTTATCTCTCCTAGGAATACCCCACACCAAATGAGGGGTAGCATTGTAAGACTTGGGAGAGGGGGAAATGCAGCTTAGGGTACATCAATAAATGCATTATTTAAAACCATTGTAAGTAATTATTCCACTAGATTTGATAACCCTTTGCATCCTGTGTTCAATACTTGCTATCATCTTTTTTAAAAAAAAGATTCAGAGAAACTTGTGGGAAATGCAGACAAGAGCAACAAGGATGATTAGAGTGTATAAACTAAACTTTACAAGAAGAAAATGAGGGAATAAGGAATGTTCAGTCTTGAATGAAATAAGGCAATTAAAGAGGAATATAATTCAAGTATCGACAATGTCATACATATAGTCCAGGAATCCAGGAAGGCAAATTCTGAGCTATAAATATTATCTTCTAAAGATAAATTCTGGTTTTAATGTTAGAAAGGTAATCTAATAGTAAGGGCAATTTGGCAATGGAACAAATTGCCAAGGAAGTCAGTAATCTCTTCGTTGCTAGATACGCTGAATGTCAGCCCTGGAGGCCATCTTTTTCTTTGGATCTTCGGGGCTACCACACTTAGTGCTGTGGGAAAATGAGAGGAGAATTACATGGAGTTAGTAGAGTTATTTAGTCATAACAACATTCTTTTCTCTGAGAGTGAAGGACATTCAGCCTGCACCTTGGGAGACGTGACTGGGAGGCATCTCCAATTGGGACAATGGATTAATTGGACCATGTGATGGACTTGTGGGTGCAGGGGAAGGGACTTTGACTTGCCTTTGGGTGAGGAAAACCCAGGAGCTTTCAGATTTGGGTTTTCCCAGATGTGTCGATATGACATCTCTAATAAAATGGATCTTTGAGGAATTGCCTGCCTCGGAGACTTCATTGGTTGGGGGTGTTACTTGGGACCCTGACACTGAAACAGAATCTGAATTATTCTTTCCAAGTCTGTATAGGTTATTTTTCTTGCAATAGTCTAACATAACTGTCTCTGTTATTCTTAGCTCACATCTTGAGAGAATACCTGGGCTAGAATTACATGGCCTGCTATCCTGAATCTTTTTTTGTTGTTGCAAGACCTGTCAAAACTTTCAGTTGCAAACAAATTCCCCTCATCTCCTTTCTGTTTTTCCCTTATCCCATGTTCTACATTTATGTTTTGTGAAAGAAATATAGGACTGAGGCATGAACATGAGTAAATGTAGTTGGCATGGAGAACTGCAGGAGTAAACAGGTGTGAGATGCAAGTAAAGAATTTTGTCCCAGTCTTAATTTGCATAACAAATGTAGTGCTTGGAAGACGAGGTATATATAATATTTTACTGTGATAAAAGAAGTAAAATAATTATATAGGATAATTGTTGCATAAGAAGAATTCTACAATCTGCATTAATACCACATCATTTTTGACCAGGTGAGGCTTTCAGAATTGAATGTGAGCTCCCCAGACCTTCAGACCATTACATTTGGCAAGACGATAAGCAATAGAGAAAGGATTATTGGAGGGGGGGATAATTGGTATTTAATCTTAAACTGGCTGGGGAAAAACTGGCATAGATTGCAGGCATTCAAATTAGTTGCTATGATGACGTTGGATGGTTTTCAGAGTTTCTGGAATGAACAAACACTGGCTTATTTCCAGGGTCTGAAGATACTGTATATAATTTTGTGAGAATATGAAACTGAGCCATCTCTATCCTTCAAAGAAATACATTTGGTTCCTTGTTAGGCAGAAAGCAGCAACAGGTTGATACTAGATAATGTTTACGCTGATATAACTGGAAATAATTTTAGATAATGTACAGGTAAAGATAAACCAATACAAGCCAAATCAGATAGGTTGGAAAAGTAGTTTCAGAAGAAATAATGGTAATAAATAAAATATGCAAGCTTTCTCAAGCTAATTTGTAGAAGAGAAGGCAGAATTGTAAAGCTGATGATACTTAAGTCATTGCTGCAGAAAAATATTTGCTATGCAAAATGCATGATGATGATGATGATGATGGCAATGATGATAATGCAGAGTAGTGTGCTAAAAATAATCAGTATCCCCAAAACTAATCTAATTGTGCTACTTGGCAGCTGGGACTCATTGTCACTATAACACAAGAGCTGCAGTGACAAAGATAAACCTCAGGCTAATTTACTAAGCAAAATCTGTCAATCTGAGTGAGCTTTTTTGTTTAAAAATTGGATAATAACAATCTTAGTTTCTAATGGTTTAAATTATGCATCAGCAAAAAGAACTGGATGCTTCCTCTTTTAGTTAGCATTTAATTGCCATCTCCATTGCTGATTGCAGGATGTGCCAACATTTGTGATAGATATAGAAAAGGCTTCAAGATTCTTCTGTGTGACAGTCTGGAAAATTATAGTTGCTTATATTTTTGAGAATAACATCTGGTTTCAGGTCTTTCTATCCATGTCTTTTTTTGACAATGAGAAATATCAGATAGGTTTCATCTGATAATAAATTTCCTAAGGAGACAGAAGTTACTGACTCATAAATCTCAAATGCTTTTTAAAAAATATATTTAAAGGAAACAAAAGTTTCATGTACAAAGGTTTAAATGAGGGGAAAAAGTAAGAACTGAGCCATGCTGTTCTGATATGGGGAATCTGGATATTAGGATAGGATACAGGAAAGTAGAAGAAGGATTGGGTTTTGTATTAGCAATGAGGAGAGTAGAAAACTGGATGGAAAAGCAGTAGATTGTGGAAAGGTGTAGTGGCTAGAGAGACTCAGGGAGATTCTCAGAATTCCTCACTTCTCAGAGGAATTGAGGAAAGAGAATCAGCAAATTGTAGAAAATCTATCAAAGGAGGTATGTTGTCTCCCAGGAACAAAGATCAAAGATATGACCAGGAGGTTTACCAAAATATTCAAGCCCATATGTTATTATTGCTTTACCCTCTTTCACGTAGAAATCAATGATACAACAAAAGATACTGAAAACAACATCAAGAACCT
This sequence comes from Sibynophis collaris, assembly GCA_036250565.1. Lineage (NCBI taxonomy): Eukaryota > Metazoa > Chordata > Lepidosauria > Squamata > Sibynophiidae > Sibynophis > Sibynophis collaris. The sequence continues at coordinate 9,757 of JANHFK010003757.1, read as the reverse complement.
ATGAGAAGGTAGGCATGAAAGCCAAAGAGTTAGGAACACAGGTGGTGTTTTAAACTGCACTTCCAATGAAAGGTCAACATCCAATGAAGGAATGGAGGATTTTAGAAGTAAACCACTGGCTTAAAGGAAAGAGGGATACATACAGTGATGGGATTCAGTGATTCGCACTGGTTCAGTCGAACCAGTAACTAACTTTTTGTGCAGTTCAGTGAACTGGCTGAAAATAAAGTGCAAAACAGGGTTTTTTTTCTTCTCTCCCCCTCTTCAGTTAATAGTTCTGAGCAGACAGCCAAGAACCATTTAACAGGTGAATACTTAATTGCGATAACAAAACCACCGGAATGCAGCTGGCATATTCCTTGAATAAACAATAGAAACTGACAGGATTAAGGCAGGGAAATACCCAGGAAACCCATCAATGACCCATTTAGGGATGGGATTAACCTCTTCCCTTCAGGAAGAAGCACAAGATTACAATCATTTTCATTATAATGGGTATTAAGTAACACTTCTATGATCAATTTTTGATAGTTGCTTTTATAGCTGCTGCAATGTTGGCTACTTCTTGTTTCTTCCTGGGGTGGTGGTGGTGCAGGATAGGACAAGGATGCAGCTTGATCATAGAGGCCTTGAATTTAATGCATGTGTGGTCCAGCCAGCTGTATTGCTTCTGCTGTGAAGCACCCGATTTAGAACACAGAAAACATAGAATAATATAGTTGGAAGGGACCTCAGAGGTCTTCTAGTCCAACTCCCTGCTCAAGTAGGAGACCCTATATAATTTCAGACAAATAGTTGTCCCATCTCTTTTTGAAAACCTCTAGTAATGGAGCACCCACAACTTCTGAAAGCAAGTTGTTCCATTGGTTGATTGGTCTCACCCTAGGAAATTTCTCCTTAGTCCTAGGTCTCTCTTTGCTTAGTTTCCACCCATTGTTTCTTGTCATGCTTTTTGGTGCTTTGGAAAATAGATTTACGCCCTCATTTTTGTAGAAGCCCCTCAAATATTGGAACAGTGCTATTTTATTGTGCTATTTTATTGTGAGTTGGGGAGATGTTTGGCAAAATTGATTAAACGGAAAAAAGGGCATGGTTGAATCTGCTTTTTAAATCCTGTCAGCACTTCTCTAGATAAAAAGTGAAAGATCATTAAAAAGATCACCAGTATTATAGAGCTGGGGCAATTTTTGAGATTGTTTCAAACTGACAGTGCAAAAATAACAGCAATACTACTAATAATAATCTTACAATGTGAAAGAAACAAGAAAAAAGTCAAGGAAATGATTGATTCACTAATGGGGGAGGATGGCAAGGAGATGACAGGTATCAGGGTGAAAGCAGAACTGCCTAATTGATTCTTTGCATCTGTCTTCAAACAAAAGAAAAAAAATAGTCCAACCTATTAAAAATCACCCTAGGAGACCAAACCAGGAATGTAAGGCAAAATAGGAAAGAAAATGGTAAGAAGACACCTATCTGCTCTAGAAAAGTTCAAAACACCAGGACCAGATGGATTACATCTCAGGATTACATCCCTAAATCCATGAAGAAGCTGACAGATGTGATCTTGGAACCACTGAACACAATCTGTTAGAGCTCCTGGAGCATTGGCAAATTACCACAGAACTGGAAAAGAGCTGATGTCACTCCAATCTTTAAAAAGGGGAAAAAAACATGAATCCAGGAAATTACAGACCAACCAGCCTATAATATAAATACTCAGGAAAATCCTGGAAAAAGATAATCAAGCAATGAATTTGCAAGCACCTAGAATGACCAAAAAGCCAGATCCTGAAGATGAAACTCAAATACTTTGGCCACCTAATGAGAAGGAAGGACTGGAGAAGAGCCTAATGCTGGGAAAGATTGAGAACAAGAGAAGAAGGGGACGACAGAGAATGAGATGGCTGGATGGAGTCACTGAAGCAGTAGGCATGAGCTTAAATTGACTACCGAGGATGGTAGAGGACAGGAAGGCCTGGAGGAACGTTGTCCATGGGGTCACGATGGGTCGGACACGATTTCGCAAGTAACAACAAAAAGAATGAGCAAGGTGATTACTGGAAGCCATATGGTTTTGTAAAAACAAATCACACAGGCAAACTTTATTGCCTTCTTTGACAAAATGACTAACTCAATGGATTATGGAACTGTTGTGGACATAGTGCACTTAGATTTCAGTAAGGCATTTGATAAAATAGCCTACTTTTGGGTCAGATAGAACTATGTGGGATAGATAGTACCACTACCAGATGGATTTGCAATTGGCTGACCAAACACCTGCAGCATGTAATTCTCAATGGAAAGAAGCATCCAGTGGGGTAGGTTAAATTTAAATTCATCAAATTTGCAGATGACAGTAAGCTGGGAGGAATACCTAACACTTTGGAAAATAGACTCAGGATCCAAAAAGATCTTGACAGAATGGACACTGGGACCTACCCAAGAAAATACAATTCAGTAGTGAGAAAAGTAAAATCCTATACTTAGGCAAGAAAAAACAAAAGCACAGATGTAGAATAGGTGATATCAGGCTTAACAGTAACTTACTGTAGGTGTGCTCATGGACCACCACTCAAATATGAGAAAGCAGTGTGTTGCAGCTGCCAAAAAAAAAAGCCAATGCAATACTAGGTTGCATAAACAGAGGGAATGAGAAACAACAGTACTGGTTTACACTGTGCTGTGGGACCACATTTGGAATATAGTGTCTATTTCTGGTCACCATGATACAAAAAAGATGTTGAGACCTTGGAAAGTGTGTAGAGAAGAGCAACAAAGATGATAAAGGGTCTGAAGGCTAAATTGCATGACAAATGGTTGAGAGAACGAGATATGTCTAGCCTACTGAAGACAAGGATTAGGGGAACATAATAACTATATTTCAATGCTTGAAGGGCTGTCATGAAGAAGATGGAATTATCTTATTCTCTAAGGCACCAGAGGGCAGGACAAGAAGTAATAGATGGAAGCTTGTTGAAGAGAGATTCAACCTAGAAGTAAGGAGAAATTTTCTGACAGTGAGAACAATTAATCAATGGAATAACTTACCTCCTATGTTGTGGATGCTACACCACTGGAGGTTTTCAAAAATAGACTGGGTGACCATTTGACTGGGATGGTATAAGGCTACTGTCTTTAGCTGGGGATTGGACTAGGTTCCTTACAATCCTATGATTCTGAGTCTAGTTACATTAAGTTCTTTTGATTTCTTTTTTAATACTGTATGCAACATTTATTTTTAGTTCTAAGTTTTCTTTTAAATGTTGAATTCGTTGAAATAACATTTTTCATGATACTAATCTGATAAAAAAGCTCCCACTTTTTAAGGTAACTTTATATGTGGATGACATGCATGGGTCCCATATTTATGCCATAATTTTGCTGTATGAATGAATGTAATTTTTCAAACCATTTTCCAGTAGCTGGAAATTCAGTTGGTCTTGAAACCTTGGTATAATTGTCTCTAGAGCCGATCATAGTAAGAATAAATGCATTTCATTACTTTTATTTATTTTCTCCCTGAACTGTTTCCTTCTTTTTTATGCTCCACTCCTTATCAGACTAGTAGTGTGAGGTTTAAGTCATATTGTCATTTATTTATTTATTTATTTATTCAGTTTTATAGACCGCCCCTCTCCCTTGCGGGACTCGGAGCGGTTTACAGTGGAT
>JANHFK010003754.1:125760-136296 GCA_036250565.1 Sibynophis collaris | reverse complement strand
CTTGTACTCACCAATGTATACATTTCAGCATTCATGGTCAAAAGATAAATGGTAATGAAAGATGGAAAGAGGAGGGTAAATGGTGTAACTCTCCCACTCAAATTTCTAGGAATCCACTAGGAAAAACTGACAGCATCTTGGAAAGCAGAAATTTTCCACCGTTACAGAGAGCTATTATGCTATTGATACTTAGGTGGAATAATTCATGGCACCTCTTTTGTTTCTTGGTTGTCTCATACACACACACACACACAAGATGCTCTAGAACTCATTGCTAACAATAATCCCATGGTTTACTGGCAGATGGATTTTCTATGCAGTTTGTATATATACCCAACACTCCCTTAACCCACTTATAAGCACCCATACTTCACCTCTTAATATGGCATGTTCCACAGTGAATGTGGGAAAAACGTATTTCAAAAATTCAGATTGAAAGACCTGAAGAAAAGTTAGTTGACCTTTCAATCTAGGCAACAGTTGGAGATAACCAAAGCCTGGAATAATCAAACATCGATGAGCCCATTAGGAGGGAAGGTTTTCTCTTTGAGGTGAGTTTTTATATGAAGATACATCCTCTTCAATTTTTGATGTTTGTATTATCACCAGCTGAAAGCCTGCTATGACCAAAATTCTAAGTAACAGAAACTGGGCTGAAATCTAGTGAACAATGAAGCTAGGTGCAGGGTCGATTCTGTTTTACTTTGCTGACTGAGATTGAAGTTATCTAAACTTGTTTTAGACTGTGAGTGTGCATGAGAAAAAGAAAGAAAGAGAATAGAGAGAGAGAAAGAAAAAACAGAGAGAGAAACAGAGAGAGAGAGAAACAGAGACAAAGAGACAGAAATAGACAGACAGAGATCCTCAGCAGAGGAACTTCAGAAAGAAACTGTACGTTCTTTTTGTCCTTCTTTCCCTTTGAATTTTCTTCCACTATCTAGAGACCTTGACCCCACTATCTATAGTTAAAACTTTTTAGGAACTAGTTGCATTCTTGATTCTATTCTTTAGCATGCACCTTCTTGATAGGTCAGGCCAGGAAGGAAAAGAGTTTGCCATTTATATCTAATCTGGTACATCAGCAGCAGAGAAGATTTCTCTGGAATAAATTAACTGGTAGTAGTGTACTTAGTTTGCTCTCTCCGAGAATTAGGGAGTGGAGGGGAGTTGAAAGAGATTTTGAAAAAGAACATAAAAAGTCCCTTGGGGAAACCAGCAAGAGCCTAAGCTACCACCTACAATGCATTATTACACCATGCACCATTAGATCCAATACAATATCACTGCCAAAAACCTTGCTCTTCATGCCATCACTATCAGAGAGGGCCAGAGTTACGTTCTGCTTGTGGCACTATGTCGTAATTTAAGGTACTGTGCTTATGGCATTAAACCCAGGAAGTTTCAGCCATGCAAGCTCATCAGATGATTTTGAGTCAATATTGTCTCTCAGCCAAATGTTCCCTGCCAGGATTAGCTGTTGGAAAAATTGAAGGAGAAAGCATATTGTCAGAAGTACTGGATGTTATTTGGAGCATCTTAGTTATTTTCTGCACAATATGGGAGGCTTTTCAGTATATCCCATTTCTGAAAATAGCATTTGATGCTATGTGTACATTAAGGTGGTACAGGTAAGATCCCAACATAAATTGCTTTAATTTAATTGTATAGTGATTACAGTCCAAAAATGGGCTAGAGCCAGGTCCAAGTAAACCAATTTCAATAACAGTAAATTACCCACTTGGGTTAAGCATAAGGATCCAATTTCTGAACGATGTGAGGAAGGAGTTAAACTATAATAGACTTGCCTCTCAAACTATTTGTCTGAAACTCAACATGCACACACACATTCTATTATGGCCACAGGGTGAGCATTTCTACTTTGGAATCCTCTTCCACAAAAGACTCAGCTCAAGGTGCCTCCAGCATTAATGTTCTTGCTGAATGACTCTATAAAGAGTCAAAGCTTCCCTCTAAAAAATAAGAATCCAGTGAATATGAAAAGAACTGCCCTTTTATCTTCCTTCAGGACTAAATTAGCATCCTGGACAAAAAGTCTTGAATGTGACATTATGAGCATACTAATGCAATCAACTGAGGGACAGACCAATGAACTGTAATAAATACTAGCTACCCACAGAAAGGCGACTATTTAAACGATGTGTTGAGATACTGGAACCTCTGAACTTCAAGACAGCTCTGCTTTCTAAACAAGGTTTGTTCCAGACTCAGCAAGAGGGTTAAAGTCATGATGGAACACATAGTGATCATTTCTATTGCTCACGTAGGTCACTATATTTCTGGGAATTGAAACCACAGAGAATCTCACCAAGCAAATCGTATTGAAATCACATTGATTTCAGTGCTAAATTTTGATTTTAGGAACCTCAGGATTGTACAATTTGAAAAACTTTGTTTCAAATTGATCCAACTTCCTTACGGCCCTGGAACAAAGGACCATAATAAAAATATCGCAATCTACTTTTTTGATCTGATTTGCAGACTCCATCAAAGTGATCTGCTGTCTACATGCTTCGCAGCCTCCCCAAACCATCTTTGTCACTTATAGGAAAAACAGATTGTAAGAGCTTCTCCTTTCAAAGTCATTCTTTTTATTGGCAATTAGGGGAAATGCAGAGCTTTATGTAGAAGGAATTTAGTGTCACTGCATTGCTTCATAAAAGCAATATTTTCACATCAAAATAAGTTAAACATTCACCAGCCTCAATTATCGTAAATAAAAGCTGGGGATTTCCTTTCGCTGAATATTGAAAATGCCTGTTTGTATACTTGCACGTGTAGGAGGGAGAGGTGTGAGCATGTGTAAAGAAAAGTTGTGCAAACAAACATGTGAAAAGCAGAAGAAAGAGTGTGGGAGAAAGATATACATTAAGAATGAACATACATGTGCCGTAACCTGACCTTTTCAATGCTTGGCAATCCCTACAATCCTTTATTCGGATGTTTGTTTGTTTGTTTTGTTTTATTTTTTGAATATGTTAGATTCAATTCAAGGATTATCTTAAATGCTACAGACCACTAATGAATAACAAACTAGTGAGTTTCTGTTTGATACATATATGTGTGTTGTTTTGAGAAAAAATATAGTCAACTCCAAGTACCAGGCAGGGACATTTCAGCATTCTTCCTCCTAAAAATGAACACAACTGCAAAAGAGTAGACACCTGGAACTGCTTCTGCATCACAATCACCAAAGTCTAGAGTGAACAGATGTGCAAGTCCTTATGCTGCACAGGCCTTGCAATATTCAGGAGCAAGAGCGTGAACATGGCTCTTCAGATATTTGAGGTGATTTGATGGAACTGCCCAAACCAGAACTTTTGACAAGTCACCCCATCTCAAGGGGAAGACATTATACTGGGCCGAGCTAAAGTATTACCAGCATCCTTGGTGCCCAGGACTCCCACAATTCTCAAATTCCCACCGGAGCAAATCACAACCAGAGGCAGAGCAAGATATTAGACTGCACTATCGAACACTTAACTCAGCATGGTGGATTACTAAGCATTCATCCTCTGCAGGCACATTGTGGCTACTTTGCTACTGGAGAGCAATCTATAAAGACGGAGAATCTTGCTTAATATGTAAACAAATTGTTAAGAGCATTAGAGGGAAGGAACAGGGATGGGAGAATGGATCTTCCTCTTGCTTCTGACTCATCTCTAAAGCTACATTTGTGGAGTGTTTTGGACCTCTTCTCTGTCACTATTATTTTCTTCCAGAAACTGCTTCCAGACAGCTGTATATGGCCGCTATTATGTCCTTAAGATTTATTTTAGTTAGAAAAAAAAAGATAGCGATAACACAAGAGGTTTACATTAAGATAATATTTTCTGGACAACCCTTTTCTAGGAATAAGGCAGAAAATGACAATATAAAAGCCTCCTCTGTTAGTACTTATAAATAAAATTTTCCAGGTAGGAAAGTGTGTAACAACTGCTGCATCTCCCCAGATTACATATAGATGTGTTAGCTTCCAAGTAAGAAGCATTTCTTCTTAATAATAAGATCAGAGCTGAAGAAAAAGAATCTGAACATGTTATAATTCCTGTAGCAGTAGAATTCAAAGAGAGCTAATAGATCTACATGAATTATAGTAATAATAACCTTCTATTAGGACAATAAGCGGCAGTGTTTAGAGTGCCCCTGAACTCATCTTCACCTTTTTATGCTATCCATGAAAACCAACCCAGAATTTGAAAAGTATAAATACCCAACAGTTATGCTTTTAAAACTAAGCTTTTAACCCTTACTATTGCAGATATTTGTTATAAATTTATATAACTGGATAGTTACATCTATCAGCAGGCAGTGTAGTGAGCAAATTAGAAGCCATCGAGACTTTAAAAAAAATAACAACATGATTTTATACCATTCCTCATATTGTAATATTATACTTCCACATTTAATGCAAGCTGGTTGCTATTGCTGAAAAATGGAATCAATTGTTCACTGATATTTAACCTATTTGGTAGTGACAGATAAGAGCTCAGAAGAAAAAGGATCTTCCTGGGCCTTCCTAGAAATTCAAAAAAATCATCAACTGAACATTTTGGCAGACTAAGTTATGTTATTATAAAACCTATTTAAAAGTTCTGAACACTGCCTGGATGGAACATTTCCTTAACAGGCTCCTAATATTTAAAATTCTAATTTTCATGCAGATACCCTCATTAAAAAGGAGGAAAAATCCATTATTCACAAAGAAATTCAGAAAGATTGAGAACAATTTGGGAACAAATCCTTAAAGATTATGTTTCTCTATCAATATACATGAATACCACAATTTATTTTTTAAAATAACTGTAACTTTATCATTCCAGCCTGATTTTTTTTACAGTTAATATGGTCGCTAATTTGTCACCCTGAATTACAGGCGTTTCCCCACTCTTAAAGAACACAACACAATAGCCATAACGATCTGCTGACACAGCTAGTGATTTTTCAAGGGAAACGTTGTAAAATGAGAGACAGGTTCTCAGATACCTGCCTGGGGGAGAAGAAACAAAATTTTGCCTCTGGTGCTCCCATATTTGCCTAGAGCTTCCTGCTAATCACATTTTGACAACTGTCGTGTACACAGATAGGCTGTCTAGACAAAAAGCATCTGATTAGCAGGCACACATAAAAACAAATAAATGACGCATGTTACACACAAAGGTTAACAGGCAACTTTCTTCCTAATCCTTTGTAGCACTACAATTAGCCACAAACAGAAGTTATTGGTGGGCTGAAAGGTCTAATGTTAAATTCTTAGAGGAATGTATTATGGATCATTATTTAGCCTACATCAGGGATGTTAAGCTAGGTTTCATTGAGGACCACATCAGGGTTGTGTTTGACCTCGGGTGCCGGGTGGGTGTGGCCGGGGTGGGTATAGCCAGGTCGACATCACTTGTGTCAAGGGCACCTCTAGGGGCCTCCTAGAGTGCTCTCCCGAGCTCCGTTTTCAGCTGCGACTGCCTGCTCCAATGCTCTGCCAGCAAGGCCCTCCCAAGCTCCATTTTCTCTGGCAGAGGCACTGCGGGCCGGTCCTTCTCTGCTTCCAGGGCAGCCCCACAAGCCAGATCTAAGCACCCCGCAGGCCGGATGCAGCCTTACGGGCCTTGAGTTTGACACCCCTGGCCTATAAGAATCCTAGAGGCCTACAAGAGTCCTAAAGTTGGAAGGGGTCCTGAAGGCCATCTAGTAATTCTTTCTATTTAAAAGGGTTTAAAGGTTTCCCCTGTCCAATCATGAGTGATTGAAAGGGGCGGTGCTCACCTCCGATTCTCAGACGAGGGAACGTGCGTTGTCTGACAGACACTTCCATCCTCATGTGGCCAGCATGAAATTACAGTACGCAGTAGCTCTCTACTTAATGATTTTTTAAAAAATCATAGCAATAGCACTTAGACTTATATACTGCTTCATAGTGCTTTACAGTCCTCTCTAAGCGATTTACAGAATCAGCATATTGCCCCCAACAATCTGGGTCCTCATTTTACCCACCTCAGAAGGAGTCAACTTTGAGCCAGTCAGGATTGAACTCCTGGCTGTGGGCAGATTTAGCCTGCAATACTGCATTCTAACCACGGTGTCACTACGGCGCACGAATCATGTCACCAAAACTGTCATTACAAAACAGTACTATCGCAGGAGATGAGATACCGTACAAGCGAAAAAGCAGCAACATCTTCCTTATGCTAGTTAATGTTCCCAGAGCCACACTTGGAGATTGTGCAGAATTTTCCTACAAACAGAGATAGCTATAAACAATGATGTCACTGCAATGCTCCAGTAGCTGCTAATCATAAATTTAGAAATTTATATAGTCTCTGTCCTTAGCCATTCAAAACAATCAGCTTGGATTACTAAACTGCATTTTTTCCCTTCCAGAAGTGGGAAGGAAATGGTTTTCTCAATTGTTTATGTGGAAAAAATGAAAATACACCCTCAAGTCAAGTTCAACTCATGACAATTATATGGGGACATCCACCCAATCCGCCCAGTTTTCTCGGCGACAGTGTAGAAATTGCCTTCTTCCAGGATGTTTCCTCAACTTGCCAGTTTAGTCTTTAGTGCCAGAGTTTCCTGGGAGACTCCCATCCAAGGACTAGCCAGACTCAACCCTGTTTAGATTTCTGATAAGCAAAGTTTATCAGAGACAGCACACTCACTCCTCTGACATTCGTTCAGTGACAATCATTTGCTTCTCTCCAACAAATTATGCTATTGAGTTGGAGCAAGCTTGGTGAAATCAGCAGATGTTTATGTGTAAGGACAGGTCTGCTGCGAAACAAAACTGATGAGCTTAGGAACCAATTATGTTCGTTAATGCTAAGTGAATAACCCACCGATTCCCATCAACCATCACCATTTCACACAACTCCAAATGACATACTGTAGAGTTGTCACATTAAACACAACAAAGTCAATGTGGCATTTCTCATGTTCGCCCTTATCTCCTGAAGTCAATAGTTTTAATCAGAATTCAGCACTTTGGAGCTTCCCTGATTATTCTGAACCAATAGTATCAAACTAGATGTAGAAGAGCATTTCTTCTACAAGAGGTAGGTGGTGATGGGATAAAACTCAGAATTCTGTACCCAGAACTTGGTATCTCAGTCATGGTTAAGAATACAGCACAGACTTGGTCCATGTGTTATCCTAAGCCATAGTTTGTTTTTTCTGCTTTTAGCTTTAATGCATTATATGAACTTAGTCACTTTGGCTTGTAAAACAAGGTCTCTAGATTAAGTGAACCAAACCAACTGGTTTCTTCAACAAAACACAGTTGAATAAAACATGGCCCAGTGTAATGTTGGATGTGTAACTTGTTTGGAAAACCAGCTGTTTATGAATAAGTATTATTATCATCCCTTGTGGCAAAGCTGGAAAGTTTCCCAGTTTTTTTTTTTTTAAGAGCAGCAACACAGTTGCCACTAGCTGTTTTTAAACTATTTCAATTGTTCCTCCTTTTGTGTTGTTGACTAGTTAGCTGCTATGGAATAAACACGGCAATTCTATTTTTCCCTTCAAGACTTCCTGTAATGTTTCATTACTATTTCCTGTTTTTGTTTGCAAAAACCAAATTCTTCTATTCTTCTACTGCAGGCAGCATTAAAAAAAAACCCTGCTCAGCACAAATAAAACTGGTTTCAGATATATTCTGTGCAACACATTTTATGTTGTTACTGTTTCTATATTTTACATTTTATTTTCCTAAAATCTAATAAAATAACTCTTTCTCCAAGTTTCACTTAGCTATGTCTAAAAAGAGAAAATGTAATAATATATCTAAACATAGTTGGATTAATGTAAAATATGAAACCATGAAGAGAAAGACAAATCATTGCTTACAATATGACTAATTATAGAGGTTAAAGAAACTTGAACATCTTGAAGAAAGTCTCACATTTTTTACCACATAGCGTTTTTATTTATTTATATCCTGCCTTTATTATTTTTATAAATAACTCAAGGCAGCAAACATATCTAATACGCCTTCCTCCTCCTGTTTTCCCATAACAACACAGTGAGATAAGTGACTGGCCCAAAGTCACCCAGCTGACTTTTGTTTAACTTTGAATTAAATTAAAAATAAATTAATTAAAACATTTAATTGATGTTCAAATTGTTTTGAATTGTATTTATATGTTTGTTTTTTGTGAACTCCCAGAGTCATGTATGTGAGATGAGTGGTTATATAAATGAAAGTAAATACAATGAATATGAGCATTTAAAACAAGTTAATACCGGTGTATTAAAAGTGACCAGGTTCATACATAATAAGCCAGTGTGATGATACGTGGGAAAAACCCTGGGGACAGGAGGGAGAGCTGCAGACAGGACGACCAGCATGTAAAAGATTTGTCAGCCCACAGAAAGGGGGTGGCGTGGGAAATGTTTTAAAAGGGGCCCTTCCTAGTTTTGAGGAAAATAAAAAGAAAGGAGGGGAGAACTACTTTCATTCTTACAAGACTCTGTCAATATAACTTTACAATAAAGAAAGAATGTGTACTCCCGAGTGTGCTTCTTGTCTGGATGGTGTTGTTGAGTTAACCACCAGAAATCTTACATTATCAAGTCCCAAGATAGTCAAATAGTAGTTTCTATACGAGCCTAATCACCCTTGTCTTCATTCAAGCCAGGAAACAACCCAGGTGAAAATAGCTTAGAGAAACCTTTGAACCCAAAATCATGATTACCATGACACAAGACCAGGAACCTTAGCCAGTTTAAAACTAGGATTTAAAATTAGCTAACAAAATTTAATATTTGGCAAAATGATTCATAATACCAAGTTTGGATGTCACAGAAAGTTAATCCCAGACTGATTTCTTTTATTCAGTCATGTGAATGGAGAGACCAAACACATTATATGAGTCAGTAAACAGTTCACAATTTCTCCACGTTGCAGTTTATTAAGCGAGAGTTTGTAGTTTATTATTATGGGTGAATGCAATCAATGCTGATAATCAAATTAGAAAAGCTTAAAACTCTGTAGAAATATTGCATTTGGCCTTCTGAAGTCACTGTAGCAATCCAGGGAGAAAACAACAATAAAGGGTAAAATTAGAATGCCAAGGCGTAAGATACTCATCCTGAGATCTTACAAGAGAATGCAAAGAAGGTGGGCTTCTCCAGCCTTCTCTAACATATTGTACAAATGTAATATTTATTAACTTTTAGAACCGTGCAAAGATCTGAACTCAAAAGTGAAAATGCAATTGTGAGCATTTATAGTCATGTAGATAATACCTATCAAGTTCACCTTAAGGTAGCTTTGTCTTCTTTTAGGCTCACGTAACCCTAATCCTAACCCTCTAAATCAGAGCTATCAAACTCCCAGCCAATGGGCCGGAAGTGTCAGGCACTGGCCATGCCCATGCCTGGTTTAGGGAACGAGAAAAAAGTCCTGATACATCATGTGATGTCGTCGTGACAATGCGAGTTTGACACCCCTGCTCTAGATGATACCAAGAAAGGATACATTTAGTTTAATATGTTCTCGTGCATTCTCCAAATCACCTTTTGCCTTTCAAATCTAAATCTCAGCATCTTCCTGGGATTTATACAGAAGATTTTAATCGGTCTTCTAATTCATCCACTTGCGAATAAAAAGTTTAGGTGTCAAAATGCACCCAAAATCAGTTTGAATTTATCCCCAAATGGGCTCATCTACAGCCTCACATTTACTATCATTTGCAATGTCCCGCACTCATGTGACCACAATTTATGATATTTTTGCCAGAAACTGGTGTTTAATTCTGATTGTTGGCAAAAAACACTCCATAACAAACAATGGGTTTGCTTAACAGATGCTTAACAGTCTCCACTAAAAGGTCATAAAATCAACCATGGTCACAAATAGCAACTTAATGACTGCCACCACTTGCAATCAAAATTGCGAGCTCAATTATGTTCACAAGTCAAAGACTACCTTTATATACTTGCATACAAGCCACTCTGCAGATAAACAAACTTTTGAATTTTTAATCAAAATACCTCAAAAAATTTGAGTCAGCTTATCTGTGGATGGCACAATTTTCATGGTATTTGGTTAAAAATGCATGCGTCTGCTATCCACAGATTATTTATTATTTATTTATTATTTTATTTGCTTTATTTGCAAGTATATACAGTATATTATTTCTATAATAATAAAAAATGAACAGAAGAAATATACTACGGGGCATTTACAGAAAGCTACTGAAAGAATATCATTGATGCCATGCAGTTTGTCCTTGACTTACGACCACAGTGGAGCTCAGAATTTCAGTTGAAAGCAGGGATGAAATCCAGCAGATTCTGACAGGTTCTGGAGAACCGGTAGCAGAAATTTGGAGTAGTTTGGAGAACCGGCATATACCACCACTGGCTGGCCCCAGGGAATGGGGATTTTGCAGTATCCTTCCTCTGGAGTGGCGTGGGAATGGAGATTTTGTAGTATCCTTCTCCTGGAGTGGGGTGGGAATGGAGATTTTGCAATATCCTTCCCCCAGGAGTGGGGAGGGAATGGGGATTTTGCAGTAT